>JAWQFJ010004464.1:5000-7500 GCA_034096865.1 Theodoxus fluviatilis | reverse complement strand
AAACCTGTTTTTGCAGCGACGAGGAAACGCATTCAGGAGAGCAAGAACGCTGAAGCCAAGTCGAGAGTAGAAGCCGCTCCGCTGTCGCGGGCGACGAGCTCCGCTGGACATGCGAGGAAAAGCAGTCTCAAAACGAAGGTGCACGGCGCCGGCGTGTCAGCACCCAAGGCGCCCATCGAAGCCTGGGGAGAAAAGGGGGGCAACTCTTCGAAGAGGCGGGACTCGGGACAAGGAGGAGTTGTTCATCGTGGCAAGTTTGTCAACAGGGTGCCTTCGTCGCCTCGGGTATCCACCCGAGATGTGTCAAGGCAGTGGGAGGACAAGTCAGCGGCTCTGGCTGCTCGAAGGCAGAAAAGGGTTGCGGCCAATCACAGCGCCACCCCGCAGCTAGGTTGGTCGACCCCCTACATTCCTCTGACCCCTGGCTACCTCAGGCTCACCCAGAGTGCCAGTTACAAGATGCATGCAGTTGGGGGAGGGGCAGAAGGTGTTCGAGGGAGAGGGAGTGGGAAGGCGTCGGATGTAAGAGCGGCTAGTGGTTCTTCCCTCAGCCTTCGCCCGTCACTGGGCACGCGCAACCAGCAGACCTACTTGTCTGCCTTCTATCTGAGATAACCAAATGTGGGAAGGTAAAGTGTAAAGCGGATTGAGCACCAGATAGGGATGAAAATCGCTATATAAAAACCAGAATCTTTACCATATACCTTTAGGGATGGCCACACTGCCTTGGAGGCCTGTTGACAGTTTTCGCCGAGCCTTCTGCTTTCAACGAATTGATTGGTAACTCAAGTTGTTCTTGACTGAGATAGAGACTTTCATACTGACTGTGCAGCCAAGATACTTCCTTCAACACCTGGAATGCTGTGATCTCTTAAGGCTTCCGGGGCCTAGCACAGTCGGCCCAGTTTGCACTCACGTATGTACTGCTGTGACACAATTCAATGCGACATTCCTTTAAGCCCCGAAGCAGGGCACTCATTCCCGAGGCTTTACTGTGATATTTCTTTTCTCAGTACGTCTGAACTAGCTTCCTGCATCCGTGTGTCTGCACGAGTGAATGACAAGGACATGCCAACAGGGAAAGGTGGCCAATGAAATGTCCACAATCCGTGTGTCTGTAAATGCAGTCCACTTGCCTGCTGTAGTTGAGGTTATGATGCATGTTTGTGCTAACAGAAGGGACGAGTCAGAATGGAAAGTTGGGATGTGACTTGTGGTAACCGTCCAGGTTTTCGAAAGTGCTTTGCAGAATGCACACAGCTACAAACGTATGCAGATTAAACACGGCCTTTTCATATACGTTTACATGTCTGAAAGACATCCCCGTGCATGGTCCGCAACCCTCTATGCAATGTAGGCCCAGGGCTACGCAACGTCAAAATCCACTCCCCCATGCGTCTGAACCTTACAATAGCTGTAAAATGCATCTGGAAGAAAGCCATAGAAGCGAGTTATGAAAATCCTCAAACGCACTGTTCTCTATACATGTATTTTAATTGCTTGCAGGCACCGTACATTTACCTCAATATTCAGATTATTTTGATACGTGACGTTTAGTGCATTGCGAGGACAGCAGAGGGTGTGTATTAATGACGAAATAAACTTACGATAGAGATAGGAAGATCGTGAGAGAAATCGGACTTAATAATAACAACTTGCACAGCAAAAACTGATTAAAAATTAATGTGTGCACAGAAAAGTGGAGCGTATGAAAGATGGACTTTACATGCTGTGTCTAGTTTACCACGGAGAGGGGGAGAGAGAGGGAGAGAGGGAGAGAGAGAGAGAGAGAGAGAGAGAGAGAGAGAGAGAGAGAGAGAGAGAGAGAGAGTGGTCTGCTGCATAAGGATATATTTTCTTACTTTTTCAGGGTTTGACACGAAATGTTAAAAACTGAACAAACGAATGAGTGAATGAATGAATGAATGAATGAACGAATGCATGAGGCCTTATGGCCTCTCAACCTTTGTAGGCGTTATAAGGCCATTGCCTGCAAACTCATTAGGGAAGGTCAGAGGAAGGACAAGGCAAGTCTCCATTTCCCTGGTTAATCGCCTTTTCCGAATCGCGAGGTGAGACACCGGTGGTCTGCCCCTACCTCCCAACCCACAGGAAGCCTAATGACGAAGAAAGTGATAATACCTGCCTCATCTATACAGTTAAGCATTGTGACACGTGCCGAAGGAAAGAACTTGCAATTAGAGCAATGTAGCGACGATGTATCATGTTTTCAATGCTTTTCATATCAAAGATGATTACTTATTAATTCTGTGTCACCTCAAGTGATTCCTTTCAAGTCGTCGAGCAAAAACCTTTTTAACATTAGAGAGGTGTGAAATATAGAAGGCATGCATGCTGAATGATATTGTGTATCTTTGCTCAACTCTCGAATTCCAAATGTTGTTTTGATGCAATTTAATAAAACACAAGTCATTATTAGTTTTGCTTGTATGTCGCAGAATTATATATAGACCTCAGAATAGTTTTACAAGCTCAAATT
>JAWQFJ010004464.1:0-2500 GCA_034096865.1 Theodoxus fluviatilis | reverse complement strand
ACTTCCAGCTTCGTAGAATTACTTGATTTTTTAACAGGTGATGAGGATCACAATACGACCCATATTCACCCCAGTGAAATATGCTGTCCTGGTTATGTTCGAAACACTCTCCAGTCTTCAAACAAACCAAGAGATTATGTTGAGAGCTTAATTATTGTCTCAATACAACTTCATAAACATCAGTACACAACTGGCCAAAAGCTGACCTTTCTCCTCTGGCGATGATATTCTTTGTCGGCAAAAGTATGACTCTGCAAGTTTTCTGTATCTATCTTCCGACTGCATTAGAAGTATTCTACAGCTTATTATACGTGTTTTGTCGTCCTGTTGAGAACGTTAACATAAATGCATTTTCATGAGCTTGTAGCAAAAGACCACAAGAAATCAATATATCTGTTTTTCAAATTAGGTAGCATCTGTGCACCTTATTTTCTGTTAACGTCCATTTTAATCATCTACGACACGTGCGTAGGCATGCGTTTCGGAAAGGGGGAGAGAGAGAGAGAGAGAGAGAGAGAGAGAGAGAGAGAGAGAGAGAGATTGATTGATTGATTGCTTTATTGCGGCCGACGACCCGTCATAGTAGTATACAATGTATGTACATATTCTAAAACACCATAATGATATATAATAATCAACATACATAATACACGAATAGAATAGAACGAGTTATAGGCTTTAAGACATCGCAACACTAAGACATGAATCACCGCTGTGCCCGAAGAAACAATATCGTTCATTTGCACTTTTCCTTAGCAGTCATATGCATTATTATTCATCCCTTGATTAGGCTACCTCCTAAAAATATGTCATGAATGCATGTACAACTTAAAATTCCTATTTCCCATGAGGAAGAAAACTGTTTATATCTCATGCATCGTATCCAATATAAAACCGTAGAATTGGCCTTTACCAGTCATGTTTTGTTCCACCTCTTATGTACACGGTTAGGTGGTTATCATTAGCTAACGTATGGACATTGTCATGAATAGCAGGTAATGCTTACTTTATGTCAACTGTCTGATTTCGCAATCTAAGAGCATAGTAAATGTACATTGCCACATCTCTGGTTTTATCTGCGCCTTGTCCGTCTAACAAGTATGTACACCCCACTCGATGGATGCTGATATATTTCGCGATGTATTTTGCTCTCAGAGCATCATACATCGGACAGCAAACTAAAAAATGTTCTTCATTTTCCGATTGATTGACACAAAATGGACAGGAAACGTTATCGTTAGCTCCAAAGCGTCTTTCATTGATATGTAAGTTGTTGATTCCTAATCTGAATCTTATCAAAACATCTCTGAATTTCTTAATTTTAATATCGTTAAGATAACTTTCACAGCCATGTGCACTTTTAAAAGTCCTATACGTTGCAAAGCGCTCACTGCTACAGAGTTTCTCGTTCCACTGCTGCCTAAAACAATCTCGTAATCTTTGTTGGAATGCCCTCAAAAAACCCTTCTCATTTGAGCACCCCCCATTTATCCACACAAAGTTGTAGCCCAACCTTGTTAGACATTCCTGTACAGCTTTGGCCCAGTTTAGTTCCGCTGGCAGACTGATACTGCACAGCATTCGAAAGGCTTGCTTGGGGAGTCTGTTCAACGACATTTTGCCCAGCTTTAGCCAATACTTTATTGCCCTGGACACTGCGTTGGCAACAAGGGGGTACCTACCAGTCTCGCCATATATAAAAGTGCTGGGCGTTCGAACATCTAGATTTAAAAATCTTTTACACGCGAACATGTGCACCTTTTCTGTATCGCTCCGTCCCGATAGTCCCCATATCTCCGAGCCGTACAAGAGCGCTGGAGCTACCTGGGCATCAAAGAGCTTGAAGAAGACAGAAGTGTTCAGGGTGTGCAGACCCCTCATAGTCTTCAGCAACTGTACCACTTTCTGTTTTGTGTTTACCATCTGCTGTTCCATTGCCACAGTATTTGACAACTTGGTAGAAAACATGTAGCCCAGATATTTGTAGCGATTGACTACCTCCAGTTGCGTTCCATCTAGGACCCATTTTTCATTATTCCCCAGATGGCCTCCTCGTCGGAAGACCATGACTTTGGTTTTACCAATGTTTACAGTCAGTCCCAGTTTTTTGGAAATAGCATCCAAATTGTTAATCTGGTTTTGTAAACCAAATGGAGTAGTTGACAGGAGCACAATATCGTCTGCGAACAAGAGCAAGAACATTTCCCTTGCGCCTGGCGTTAGCTGTACCCCATGGCGTCCATGTTCACGCACATATGTAGCAGCATAAGAAATGTACAGGGAAAATATTATCGGTGACTCGCTGGCCCCCTGTCTTACTCCAACAGGACATTCAAACAATTCCGAATGTAATGAATTCCATCTAACACAGGCCTGGACTTGAGAGTAGACAGCTTTAAACATACTGATAAACTTGGCTGACACTCCCATTTTTGACAATACATTCCACAGGCAGGCTCTGTCCACTGAGTCAAATGCCCTCCTGAAGTCGATGAAGGCT
>JAWQFJ010004463.1:0-20000 GCA_034096865.1 Theodoxus fluviatilis | reverse complement strand
AAAAAAGGAACCAATATACTTGTCCGGACTTTGAAAAACAACACAAAACAGGAAGTAAAAGTTTCGGGTACTGCACCCTTCATCAGGACAGACATCACAAACAAAAAGGACAATAGACTCAACTTTGTGACCAGTGTAGGCGGGGGAAACAAAAGACGAAAATGTCATGGAACGGAAAGCGTGTCTAGGTGGAACTCCGTGGTCGAGAGGTTAGCGCGCCTTATCTGGCGTCCTCTTCGGCTTCTAGCTGGGTGCGGCGTTCGAAGTTGCGCAGTTCCAAAAGTTACATCCCCGAGCATGGTGCTTGACTCATAGTGCTTCTTCCCACCCAGGAGTAAAACCGGGTACCTGTGAGGGTAGAAATGGCACACTGTAGTGAGATTAACCTTTGTGTGAGGCGATGAGCCAGTATCAGGTTCGAATACTCCCCAGGGAGTTGATGCTGGCACCTGATGGTGTGAGTCTTGTCTGTCTGCTCCTGTGTTTGTCGTCAGGCGCCAGGGAATGATCGATTGAGCAGCCCAGTGATCAGGGGGTAAAGTGTAAAGCGGTTTGAGACCCAGTGATCAGGGGGTAAAGTGTAAAGCGGTTTGAGACCCAGTGATCAGGGGGTAAAGTGTAAAGCGGTTTGAGACCCAGTGATCAGGGGGTAAAGTGTAAAGCGGTTTGAGACCCAGTGATCAGGGGGTAAAGTGTAAAGCGGTTTGAGACCCAGTGATCAGGGGGTAAAGTGTAAAGCGGTTTGAGACCCAGTGATCAGGGGGTAAAGTGTAAAGCGGTTTGAGACCCAGTGATCAGGGGGTAAAGTGTAAAGCGGTTTGAGACCCAGTGATCAGGGGGTAAAGTGTAAAGCGGTTTGAGACCCAGACATGGCTGATAAGTCGCTATAAAAAACCACACTTTGACCTTTGTCTTCTCACTCTATTCGTGTGACGCATAGACAAGTGTGTCCAGTTCTCCCAAAATAAACCTGGCCGACACTTCAGGCGATTTGAAGATGTTTGCATCATCACAAAGCAGAGCCAGTTGGCTTCAGTATGTACCTACAATATCACCACGTTGCAGTGATTGATTGTGCGCGCATATTTGAATACGCATGCACTGAAAACGAACAGCTTTTTTAGTGTGTAGATAATACTCTGTTAGCATCCAAAGTTTACAGAGAATGGACAATTTCATTCGGCAATTGCCTTCATCTAGCTCAAACGAATATCTTTGATGCCCAATAAAAATGAACTGTTTGTGTAGATGACGCACTCCCTGGCAGACTCCCGTTTACAGTGACACCACACGTTACACAGATTCGTTGTGAGGCAGAATCAGGAATATAATGATATATGTATTATGCATTCAGATGCAAGTGTTGTTTTTTGTTTTTTTACAAAAAGGATTACATTGTGTTCCTGTATATATCAAACAACAGCTATTAATCAGTGGACTTGAAATATAAAACTCACAACGTACATGCAATAGTTTAGCTTAAAAAAGCTATCTAAATCGAGTAAAATCGAGTCTGTTGGCTCTGTCACCTTGGCAACTGTTCCTGTCTCCACCATGGCATCTAGGTCTTTCTTCACCTGTTCCCTTATAGCGTGTGGTACACGGCGAGTAGGGTGAACAACTGGCGTTGCATCTGGTTTCAGGTGAATCTTCACCTCGTCCTCGAGGCATCCTAGACCAGTGAAGAGCTTCTTGTACTCTGTCAGTACAGTGTCTTTGGTTGCCGGTACTACCTCTGAATCCACAGACATGATAAGCTGGATCAGGTTCAAGTCAAGGCATGTCTGGAGACCAAGGATTGGCTGTGAGTGTCCTTCTGTTTTCGCCACGTATAATCTAGAGTGTTTCTGTTTGTCTTTGTAGGAACAATTCATGTCCACATATCCCTTGACATCCAGAGGTTGTCCTGTGTATCCATATAGCTGTTGATGCGATTTCTTCAATCTGGGAGGTTTCTTCAGCACCAAGTAGGCTGACAATGGGAGGACGTTGACCTGGGCACCTGTGTCGAGCTTGAACTGCACGGCGATGCCTGTCTGGAGCTGTATCTGCGCATGCGCAGTTAGGCTGACTGTTCTGATGAGCGACGGTGTTGATCACAAGTCGGTGGGTATCGGTCTCTTCGTCACTCTCCCCTTCCACGTTGTGGATTTTTCTTTGGTTCCCTCGCTTCTTCTTGAAGCACACACTTGCAAAGTGATTTTGCTTCTGGCAGTACAAGCATTCCTTTCCGAATGCAGGGCACTGTTTCCTGTCGTGTTTATCGCCACAATTCCGACAAGGAAAAGTGTATGGCTTTTTGGCTGTATTTTTGTGCTTTCCTTCCTACGTGTATGAAGTGCATCTACTGTGTCACTTGTCGCCATTTTTGCAAGCTGCTTTTTGGTAGCTTCAAATGTTGTGGTGATTTCTATAGCTTTTTGCATGGTAAGCGTATCACCTTCGTGCAGCAGTTTCTCACGAATGTCTTGTGAAGCTACGCCTGAGACAATTCGATCCCTCACCATGTCGTCTGGCTTATCATATTCACAGTCTTTTCCCATGTTCCTTAGGTCTGTGACGAAAGCTTCGAAGGTTTCTCCATGTTGTTGTTTTCTCTCTTGAAAGACATATCTGGAGAACACGGAGTTCTTTCTTGGGCGGGTATGATTGGCGAAGTGGGTGTACAAAACGTCAATGTCGTTGCTGTCATCGCCTGAGAGATTCCATGAATTGAATAATTCTCTCCGTCTCTCCTACCCATATGAGAAGATATGTGCATTTGCTTTCATTCTCCACGTTTTTGAGAGGACATTGAAACATCAATTCAGCATGCTGCCTGAATTTATTAATTTATTCGATGAGGTTTGGTGCATTCCAGTCGATAACTTGGGCATGCGATACTGCATTTGCCATATCGAGAATTCGAATCAATGGCAGGTTTGTACTCATGTGTGATTGAGGAGAAATATCCCTTTCGCAGGCTCGTTTTATAGGAAACATGCACACACACACTGTTCAAATAGTCGTTGACTTATCCTTCTGACACCATGTAATGTTCTTGGTATGTCACAGATGTAGTGATGACCCAAGTCAGTATTCTGTTAGGACAGCGTGCCGTTTTAATCAGCCATTTGACACAGGGAATTCTGGGATCTTCGGGGGGAGGTAACTCTTATCCAAAGGACAGTTATGAAAGGGTTGCTTCCCTTAGTTCTGCAGTTATTTTTACCAAAATGTTACATCTCTCTTGTTTTGAAAAATTGAGCTCTGCTCTTATTAGCATGATCAATTTACTGTCTCTGAACAATATAGTTACTTGATGTCAAGTGGTTAACTCGCGTTGCTTCTCCCCACCCAGTAGTAAAACCGTTTACCTGTGAGGGCAATATTGGCAAAACGTAGTGCAATTAGCCCTTGTATGCGGCCAAGCACCAGCATCGGGTTGGAATACTCCCCAGGGAGCGGAGTTGGTGCTGGTACCTGACTGTGTGCGTCTGAAATGTCTGTCACTATGTTTGTTGTGAGGGACCAGTGAGGATTGATCAAGATGCCCAGTGATCAGGGGGTAAAGTGTAAAGCGGTTTGAGACCCAGACAAAGGGTGTAAGTCGCTATTTAAAATCACACCTTTACATTTTTTTTACTTAGTCTTTTACAAGTCCAGTCTCTTAGGTTCTTTCACAGGGCGTCCGATTCTTGTGCAGTAGATTCCTGATGACGGGTGGTTGCTGTTCTCATCCAGTTCAGGTGTTGTTGAGGGTTGCTCATGGGGATCTTCCGAGTGAGGTGATGTCTCTGGTCTGAGACAGCGACGGTTGCGGCGGAAGGTATGACCATCCCAGACAACTACGTTTGGTCAGAGACACTTGTGTCTCTGGTTTGGTGCAGTCCGCCTCAACTCCGCATGACCTCGGAGCCTGGAGTGATGCAAGGGAGCGCCCACAAACAGGGGACCTCTTGCGTGTTCCGTCTCTCAGAGAAGGCAGGGTCCATGAGGTCCAGAGGACACGGAATCAATTACTTTCCCAACCCCCTTCCCCTCATCCCCTACCCATCCCCACCCCCCTTTATTCCCAATCCCTTTCTCCTCATCGCCCCCCCCTCCCCACCCCCACCCCCACCCCACCCCCGCCCCAAAGCCCTTTCTGCGCATAAACCAGTCAGAACCGGCTGGGAATATCCCAGCGGAAATAGCGTTCCCGCCCCCTCGTCCTTCTTCTTGGCCCCCTCTAGCGTTCTTCATCAGTCTCCCTTGATGACGTCACCCCACGTCAATCACGCGTCAGTCGTGGCGACCCAGACGTCATCACAAACTTGCTGTGGTCGTCTGCTGAAACCCTTGGTTTTGGTGTGCGTGAGTGGGAGTTATCGCTTGTGGGGTGTAGAAGATGGAGAAACAAGCAAATAAAAGAGAAATATATATAACTAATTAAGTTAATTAACTTACAAACGAATGAGCAAACGGAAGTAGTAGGCCTATGGCGAGTACACAAATGTATGAATGAATAGATGGATGGGCGAATGGACGAATGAGCTACTGTAGCAATTAATGAAATTATGAAGTAACGAACAAACGAACGATGGAACAAACGAACACAACGACCGAAGAGGAAACAAATGAATGAATTAAAGCACAGCTGAACGGACGAACTGTCGAAAGAAAGAAATAACAGAACAACGAAAGAAAGAAAATGCATAACGAATGTACAAATATACAAATGAATAAATGAATGAATGAATTAAGGACATCAGGAAAGTAAGAGTAAGACAGAAAAGGAGACAAATACTGACTTGATGGAGGGAAATGAAAGCGAGCCAGGAGCGTTGCTTAAAGCTAAGAACCTTGCAAGATCTTGCGAGGAATAGGCCGGTGTCAACATGTGTTAAAATGATGAAAGCAGATGTAAAGGTAGCGTAAAGTTTGACACATGTTGACACCGGCCTACTATTTGCCAACGAGGTAAGTTAAGCAAAACACCCCTGTCATCACCAGGCACACAGCCCACTGTCGAGCCTCACGAAATCCCGCCACTTGGACCACCTTTGATAGCTGACAATACAATCACGTCCCCACTGTGTCGCACGCGCACAGCGTCGCTCTGAGGTCCCACACCGGGGAACCGGTTGACCTATTGCTTTCACTCCAGTGGTAGTACACAGAAACGCGAGAGTGGAAAATTGCCACGAGGAATCCACACAGGAATAAATCAAGCACTGGGTCCACATCCATTACCATCATGACTGCGCCTAACGGTTCTGCGTGTGGGCATTCTGGCCCTGGAAGCATCGCTCAGTGAAAGTCCGAAAGGATGCCAGATCCATTATCATGTCGCTGTTTGTCCAACAGATCCATGTAGACGTCGATGCACACACCTTCATGCGCATTGGCGATTCCACGGTGGAGCAGTCCTGACCTTCGAAAGGAAATGGGTGAAATGCATGCATACTGAGAGTGAAGGTACGGACATGTCTGTGTGCTGAGGCAGCACATGGCGCCGGTGGCGAGAATGCACATGTAAATGATTCCTCCTACGCACGAGTTTGCGCACCGTCCATGCGTATACCAAGCTGCCCACGATCCGAAAACTTGACGTCATGTATGGCACGTATGCACGCAAGGGCACACACACGCATGCACGCACGCACATGTCCACACACACACACACACACACACACAACAACAACAACAACAACAACAATGCATATTCATGACTGTTAGGACAACTTGCAGTGGGGCTGAGCACTCTAGTCCAGGAATGCCGATCTCTCAAGCACTTATACTGTACAGTGTATAGCTTTCATATTGATACTGGGGGAAGGCACGCAATAGGGAGGAGGAATGAAGACATGGGTCTTCATGAACTAAAGTAATGCTGATGCTCACTCGTAACACCCATCCCACCCACCCACCCAGCCCTCCCACTCACCCCACCCCACCCACCCACCCACCCCACCCCACCCCATCCACCCCACCCCCATCCACCCACCCCACCCCACCCATCCGCCCACCCCCCACCCATCCGCCCACCCCCACCCCACCCCACCCCATCCCCATCCACCCACCCCACCAACCAACCCCACCCCACCCAACCCACCCCACCCACCCCACCCACCCCACCCCATCCACCCCACCCAACCCCACCCCACCCCATCCATCCCACCCAACCCCACCCCCATCCACCACCCCCACCCCACCCCCATCCACCCACCCCACCCATCCGTCCCACCCCCAACAGGTGGAAGGTTGGAATAGAACCTCCGTGTCTCCTTCGCGATTCTGGAAGGCGACTACGTGTAGTACGGGAACTCGAGACTTGACTTGGCTTGCTCTAACCATGGACACTACATGCTCTAACCATGGACATTACATGCTCTAACCATGGACACTACATGCTCTAACCATGGACATTACATGCTCTAACCATGGACATTACATGCTCTAACCATGGACATTACATGCTCTAACCATGGACATTACATGCTCTAACCATGGACATTACATGCTCTAACCATGGACATTACATGCTCTAACCATGGACATTACATGCTCTAACCATGGACATTACATGCTCTAACCATGGACATTACATGCTCTAACCATGGACATTACATGCTCTAACCATGGACATTACATGCTCTAACCATGGACATTACATGCTCTAACCATGGACATTACATGCTCTAACCATGGACATTACATGCTCTAACCATGGACATTACATGCTCTAACCATGGACATTACATGCTCTAACCATGGACATTACATGCTCTAACCATGGACATTACATGCTCTAACCATGGACATTACATGCTCTAACCATGGACATTACATGCTCTAACCATGGACATTACATGCTCTAACCATGGACATTACATGCTCTAACCATGGACATTACATGCTCTAACCATGGACATTACATGCTCTAACCATGGACATTACATGCTCTAACCATGGACATTACATGCTCTAACCATGGACATTACATGCTCTAACCATGGACATTACATGCTCTAACCATGGACATTACATGCTCTAACCATGGACATTACATGCTCTAACCATGGACATTACATGCTCTAACCATGGACATTACATGCTCTAACCATGGACATTACATGCTCTAACCATGGACATTACATGCTCTAACCATGGACATTACATGCTCTAACCATGGACATTACATGCTCTAACCATGGACATTACATGCTCTAACCATGGACATTACATGCTCTAACCATGGACATTACATGCTCTAACCATGGACATTACATGCTCTAACCATGGACATTACATGCTCTAACCATGGACATTACATGCTCTAACCATGGACATTACATGCTCTAACCATGGACATTACATGCTCTAACCATGGACATTACATGCTCTAACCATGGACATTACATGCTCTAACCATGGACATTACATGCTCTAACCATGGACATTACATGCTCTAACCATGGACATTACATGCTCTAACCATGGACATTACATGCTCTAACCATGGACATTACATGCTCTAACCATGGACATTACATGCTCTAACCATGGACATTACATGCTCTAACCATGGACATTACATGCTCTAACCATGGACATTACATGCTCTAACCATGGACATTACATGCTCTAACCATGGACATTACATGCTCTAACCATGGACATTACATGCTCTAACCATGGACATTACATGCTCTAACCATGGACATTACATGCTCTAACCATGGACATTACATGCTCTAACCATGGACATTACATGCTCTAACCATGGACATTACATGCTCTAACCATGGACATTACATGCTCTAACCATGGACATTACATGCTCTAACCATGGACATTACATGCTCTAACCATGGACATTACATGCTCTAACCATGGACATTACATGCTCTAACCATGGACATTACATGCTCTAACCATGGACATTACATGCTCTAACCATGGACATTACATGCTCTAACCATGGACATTACATGCTCTAACCATGGACATTACATGCTCTAACCATGGACATTACATGCTCTAACCATGGACATTACATGCTCTAACCATGGACATTACATGCTCTAACCATGGACATTACATGCTCTAACCATGGACATTACATGCTCTAACCATGGACATTACATGCTCTAACCATGGACATTACATGCTCTAACCATGGACATTACATGCTCTAACCATGGACATTACATGCTCTAACCATGGACATTACATGCTCTAACCATGGACATTACATGCTCTAACCATGGACATTACATGCTCTAACCATGGACATTACATGCTCTAACCATGGACATTACATGCTCTAACCATGGACATTACATGCTCTAACCATGGACATTACATGCTCTAACCATGGACATTACATGCTCTAACCATGGACATTACATGCTCTAACCATGGACATTACATGCTCTAACCATGGACATTACATGCTCTAACCATGGACATTACATGCTCTAACCATGGACATTACATGCTCTAACCATGGACATTACATGCTCTAACCATGGACATTACATGCTCTAACCATGGACATTACATGCTCTAACCATGGACATTACATGCTCTAACCATTGACATTACATGCTCTAACCATGGACATTACATGCTCTAACCATTGACATTACATGCTCTAACCATGGACATTACATGCTCTAACCATGGACATTACATGCTCTAACCATGGACATTACATGCTCTAACCATGGACATTACATGCTCCAACCATGGACATTACATGCTCTAACCATGGACATTACATGCTCTAACCATGGACATTACATGCTCTAACCATGGACATTACATGCTCTAACCATGGACATTACATGCTCTAACCAACCCTCGTGATTTCTGTAGGCAAAGGCTTTACATAGCCTACACAGGTTGATAGGTCGCAAAGCTTCATTCATGCATCCATTCAATTATTCATTCATTCATTCATTCATTCATTCATGCATTCATTCAATTATTCATTCATTCATTCATGCATTCATTCAAATATATTCATTCATTCATTCATGCATTCATTCAATTATTCATTCATTCATTCATGCATTCATTCAATTATTAATTCATTCGTTCGTTCATTCGTTCGTTCATTCATTCATTCATTCATTCGTGCATTCATTCGTTCGTGCAATCATTCGTTCATTCTTTCGTTCGTTCGTTCGCTCATTCGTTCATTCATCCATTCATTCGTTCAATCCTTCGTTATTCATTCATCCATCCATCCATCCATTAATTAATTAATTATTTATTAATTCATTATTCATTCATTCATTCGTGCATTCATTCAATTATTCATTCATTCATTCACTCATTCATTCATTTTTAACTCATTCATTTTCAAACTCATTCATCATTCATTCATTATTTATTCGATACTCATTCCATCATCCATTCACAGACATCTCCTTTGCGAGTTGCTGCCCCATGTGGAGCCATTGACGCATACCCCAAAAGCCCAAGCAGCCAAGGGGTTTCAGTTTATAAAGCGGGATGGATGGAGTTTTGCGGCCAATCAGCCTTTGTAGGTTACGTAAGGCCATTGAGCTGGAAAATAACAAGAATAGTCTAGAGTAAGCGCAAAGCAAGTCATGATGTCCCTAGTTATTCGCCTCAAACGAATCGCGTAGGGAGACGTGGTGGGTCTATTCTGACCCCAACCCACAGGGGGCTCATAGAGAGGACATCAGCAAATGTTGCAATGTCGTAACCGCCGCACATCACAGCTCGATGTTTTCTCTTGTCGTTTTCAGTAATGTGGCTTGGAGGCATTGCTGCGTACTACTACATGTATGGAGGATTTGTAAAAGACCAGTGACTAGGGATATGGAGTCCTGATTTGTTCATGCTCCAACCAACACTGGTGATAAAGGTAGTCTAGAGTCCTACATAACCTCCACAGGCTCATTAGTCCCTCAATATAAAAAATAGCACCTCGGTTCTCTCCGCTACAGCCGAATCTGAGCGCGACAGACAGCCTCGCGTTGTATAAGGCGAGCACCCCGGGGGCGCTCTGACCTACTTCCCACACCTCTGATGCTTAATGCGGCACAGCGCTCGGGGCTGCTCGCCTGATGCCTGCTGATACTAAGTACGGCAGTACTCTCCTGAGGCAGTGAAAACTGCTGCAAACTGCAGCCATAAACTGTTTCCTACGGCGACCACTCGGGACATCGGTTGGCCGACCTACACCCTCCCACGCTCGCATATTCTGATCATAGCGGTGTTTTTCTCCCTGGAGCGTAAGCACTGTTTATTTGTCGAGACCGCTTGTCTTAAAAGAATTTAAACTTTGGAAAAGTTTCCATAAACGGGCCACACTATTTGACTCGTCCGAGGAGAGGAGTGTGGGAAGACGGCCAAGCTGCCGGGTCCTACAAGCTAGCGACCAACAGCATCTGACTGGCAAGCAATCTTGGTAGGTTAGTTCTCAATGAATACCCAGTTACACAGAATGACAAAAGGATTTGACGATTCGAGAAGAAGAAGAAAATTGCAAAAACGCAGCCAATCAGGGGCGCGTTTGTTTGGCCCAAAATCTCGCGATTCTCCCTGAATGGCTAGTCGAGGGCGAGTGAGACGCTCCTACAGCTAGAAAAACGCCCAATCATCTCGCAAGGCGGAAGAACATTGCGCCAGAGTCGGTGAAGAAGTTGCCGATAGACGAAATAACTGACAATTCAGATATCACATCAGTTTTTCACTTCATAGAACACACCATTTGATGGAGCTCCGGACATCCCTCGGCCTCCCGCCTTCACGGTGAGTGCGTCCTTATGAGCGAGGAACATAGGCAACGCCTAGCCCTCGCGATTCTCTCGAGATTTTGGGTCAAACAAACACGCCCCAGATGTTGTGTCCTGCCACTTTGTGTTTCCCGCCAGCTTGGCCGTCTTTATCACATCCCTCTCCTCGGACGATTCCACTCGTGTGGCCTGTTCACGGAAGCCTTTCCAAAAAGTAAAAAAAAAAGGCTGCCCGGTAACGCCACGATGGGACCTGCACAATTAATAAGAGCACGCGCGCTGATTGGCTGGCAAGGTCGCGGTGGGTGGTGGTGCAAGGGATGGATTATCTTCTCAGTGAGCTCCCCCTGGAGGAATAGCTGAAGTTTTACGACCTATCAGCCTTTGTAGGCTATTTAAGGCCACTGAGAATCACAAAATTAGTTTGGAGCAAGCGCATATCAAGTCGCGATGTCCCTATATAGCTATTCGCCTCTTATACAAATCATGTGCGGAGTCGCGGTGGGTCTACTCTGACCCCCAACCCTAAGGGGGCGAGCACGAGCGGGAGCCAGGCCTCATGGTGTCAGCCACTGCCTCCCAGTCGTTGGTAAGGATGTTGCAGGGCTCAGGGCCGGATCAAAGTTTTTTGAGGGGGGGTGCTTAAAATTGTTTTAGGGTCTTCTCATCGAAGTGGCGAAGCCACGAGTGCGTGCCTGCGAAGCAGGCACGCCCCTCTAGGGGGGTCCGGGGTCATGCCCCCCCGGAAAATTATGAGAAAAATGGTGCAAATCTGTGCAATCTGGTGCATTTTGGCAGTGTTTTGGGAGGTCATTCAAAGGCAAGAAATTTATATAATGTATAACCAATCAGATCTGAAAACGTCTTGTCTTTGGATTTTTGTTGTTGTCATATTTTTTTTTTTTTGAGGCGAGGGGGGACAGGGTGTACATGGCATGTACACATTAAAATTTACTTTCCCTTGCTCAAAGAAAAATACAATGTATTACTCAAAAGAACAAACAAAATATCCTACTCACCAAGTATGCTTGATCCCAAACAATCATCCACACATGAGACAAAAGCACGTCCAGACAAGAGCTCAAAATATTTTCCCAGCTGAGCAAAGTCAAAATTTCAAGTACTGCAAAGTCTTGGAAGAGCACAGAAACTGAACAGTTGTATTTTTTCTTGTAAACACCACCACAAATGTCTCACAAGTCTCATATATTGTCACTTACTATATGAACAGAAACTCACTTTCTTGGCACCCGTCCCAATCAACTAGTAGAACACAGAGAAAGTCTGACACTCATTCAGGGTAGGCCTACTACTGGTTAAGCATTCTTGCCGCCTGCAGCATCATTCGTGTTCTGAACATGGCAGCGAACCTGTCAACAACATTAGACACATTGACATCCCTGTCATAGTGAATGCGCATCAAGGCAAGGCCGTTCAACCTGTCCTCTGCGGTAGAGCTTCTGAGATAGGTCTTGATTGTTTTCAGTCGGCTGATGCTCCTTTCCACTTCTGAAGTAGTTACAGGCAGAGTGCACAATTGTCTTAGAATGGTGCTGATATTGGGATACAGCTGCTCATCACATTTGCCAAGTGCTGCTGCTGCTGTTGCCGGCAGATGAGCTTCCTTCCCCTCAGCCGCTGCTTCATCCTGCACTGATCTCCATTTGGAGATCCACCTGTTGTACTCCGCTTCAAGAGACCCATGGTCAGGGAGGTCTGTATCCCATAGGGTGGCCAATGACTCCAGCCCTTCAGGTATGGCATTGAATCCTGCCACTGTATTCTGGAGGAGAGTCTCGGGTACCAGGCTCAGAACATCAGCTGCCAGTTTGCTGTGCTGAAAACGGGAGTTCAGCTCGGACAACAGGTGGTCGAGGAAGGGGTTTGATTTGTCTGTGCGAGTAGCAAAAGGAAGGCATCTTAATTATAGCAGCACCCCCCCCCCCCCCCTCCCTCCCCAGCTACCTTGGCTGCCAAGTAGAGTGTGCTTATACCAAGTGGAGAGTAGTACAGCATCTGGGCCCAGCATCTTTTAGCCCCCCCCCCCCCCTCCTTCCCAAGCTTTTTACTAACTATACTGTCTCTGCTACCAAGCAAAGTGTGCCGATATCCGATGAGGTGGGAAGTAGATCAACATATTTGAGCAACCACCCCCCCCCCCTCCCTCCTTCCCCCACCCCCCGGCTGCCACGGTGGTTTTTTTTTTTTTTTTTTTTTTTTTTTGGGGGGGGGGTGCTCGAGCACCCCCAGCACCCCCCCTAGATCCGGCCCTGGGGCTTTGTGGGTGCGTTGCTTACGCTAGGATCTTGCAAGGACTTGCAAGGAATAGGCCGGTGTCAACTTGATGAAAGATGGAAAGGCAATCAAATGTTGACACACGTTGGCACAGGCCAATGCCTCACTAGACCTCTCGTCTTTGTAGCACACCTGTCAAACCTCTCTTGAAGACATCTCTGAACCACATTTCATTTCAAATCTTATATTAAATAACTCAACTAAACAATTTAGATTGAGTATTATAAATTTATTAACTGCTTTACTTCTGAACTTTTATATTATTTCTCTCGTAATATGAATGTGTGTGCATGTGCTTAATGCAAGAAAGATTTTTGTGTCCATTTTATTAACCTTATTAAATTAGTTTCGATTTCATTCTGTTCATATCAACCCAAGTATCCATAACAGGAATGAACATTTCTTCTTCAAAGCATCCATTTCCAAGGAGTTGGCAGTCCAATATGTTTTCTAAATGGTTGAGAAGGTAGTGAACATGTTGTGAAGGTTCTAGAATGCACGAGAATATCATAGCTCTATTGAGCTGTTTACATCAGCCTTTCTGCTCATGCTGTTTCTTCGTTACATGACAGAGTCGGGCTAAATTTGTCTTGGCTGTCACATGACGTCATTCATGAAGCTTCGTGGCAGCCGAGTAGATCGTACGTGGTTCTCGAAGGTTTTGGAGCCTGTGTAAGGATATGTAAGCAGGGCAACACGAGAGAATCCACATGACAAGAGTTCAGGTGAGAGCTTAACAAGAAGATAAGCGAGTCCTCCTTTGTAAGGAGTGAGTCCTCTGCAGCATTGTACATTGAGTGAAGTTGTTTACCGATTGTCACTGCTGTGTATCTACCAGTGCGTATATACAGTTTTATTGGAAACGACCACCGGAGTTTGTGAACTTCGACTTTACAGCGCAAGCTAGGAGAACCCCCGTAGTAACAGGACATTGCAAAAAGAGACGAGCGCAACAGACACATAGATGTACTGCAATTAGTGGTTGTGTGTTCCGATACATCTGCAGTTTTTGTTTTTCATCATAAGAGGCAAACTTGGCCTAATTCATGAAATAGCATTTGCCTGCCTGTCAATTCAGAGTTTCTATCTTCACTATTTGGTGCAAGATTCTGTCAACTCATTGAAAGTTGCTTCACTAGATATTTAATGATGGAAGGGGCAGATGTTAGCTTTCCATACCTAATCATTTTACAATGTATCACATTTCCAACACTGGCCAATAGCATTGGAAATCTGACAAGACGTTGTGAAATTTTTATGGGTGCAAAGCTATATCTTACCAAGCCCAGTGCAAGCTGTCTTCTGCAATGCAACTTTATTAGTCAGTGAATGTGAAACACAACACAGATCAAATGTGCATCAAAATTTTAATTGCAATGACTTATATCATTCAGATTAAACAACAGCAACAATCTGTATTCCTTTGTACATTATCTTCATCAACACTCCAGACGAAAAATAAAATTACATGACGACAAGTAACAATGGTCCCTCTTTGTTGTGGTGATGATGTGACAATGCCAAATCAATATAACACAGGGAAAGTCAATATCTTTTCTAGATTGGATGGATGGATGGAGCTCTATGGCCCATCAACCTTTGTAGGCTATGTAAGGCCACTGGGTCTGAAAATCCCGAGAATAGTTTAGAGCAAGAGCAAACTAAATCTCGATGTCCCTGGTTATTCACCTCTTAGTGAGACATGGTGGGTATATTCTGACACCCAAGCCACAGGGGGTTCCATTATCCAGAAACCCCCACCCCCCACCACCCCCACCCCAAATGACAACATCCGAACCTGATCCATCCTCCCCATTACAGACCCTGCATTTCCCCCTGTCCAGTTCAACACGGGCATCATTTCTAGTACCAAAACTGTAGATAAATCTGTCCATCACACTTGCATTACACAGGATAAACCTCATCATGTAAACACACTGTGTGTAAATGTCGAGCCCGAGTGGAAGTTACTACAAAATGCAAGTTTAACACAATACATGTCTCCCCAAAATACACTCAGACAGATAGCAACTGCTATAAGTATTTTAGACTCTAACTAGTCTAGCACTGCAGTCCAGTCCCAATCTCTTGCCCTTCACCTCCTTGTTGTTTTTTACTTCCCTGATTGTAACGTTCTGTGATGTTTAATGATTTTTATGTTTGTACATAATTAGTTATTATTCTACCAGGGATACATAACTTTAATTTCCTTTTTGGATGAATAAAGTATATGATATGATGTTATGTTATGTTATGTAATGTAAATGTAATGTAATGTAATGTAATGTAATGTAATGTAATGTAATGTAATGTAATGTAATGTAATGTAATGTTATGTTATGTTACATTTCCATGAGTGACAATGTATTATTCCCCTTTAATTCATGGGAGACTGATGCAGAAGTAAAATGCTCAGGCTTTATTGTAGTTGGAAACCTTGTGGGAGAAGAAGGGTTAGCTGTGAGCAGTGCAATCATACCTACATGTTTTCTAGCTCTAATAACTCAGTCCTATGAATAGAACACATGCCAACTACACATGTCATATATAATGGACTGCTTACCTTGGGGGCGGTAATTGAAGCTTTCCAGCAGATGTGCTACCAACTCAATCCCTTTTAACTATGTTACTCTCAGTCAGAGGAGGTCGATGAACCATGCATAACCTTATCAAGCTTCTTTCTTTCTCTTCTTCATTCCCATTATCTTCCCTTCATTCTCTCCCCTTCAGTCTGATGCATCCGAGGCATCACTGTCACTGTAGTTGCCTAGCAACCCCAGACCCAGAGAGGTTCCCATCTTCTGCAGGGCAGGCTGGCTGCTCTTGGAGGGCACGGTCTCACTGCCACTCGCTCCAATGGTCTGCCCCGCACCAGCGCCTGCTGTGGGAACACCATAATTCTTGTCAGCGGTGGCAGTTGCGCTGGTCCCTGACCCCTTGACTCCAGTGCAAGGGGTTGTGCTGGAGGCTGGACTGGACGTGGCTGGGCCATTGGCTGTCTTGGAGGAGGCATCATTGGCCATCTTGGAGGAGGCATCATTGGTGCCGCTGGCAGCTGTACTGGGTGTGGCTCCTTTGGCAGGCTTCTTCTTGAGCACAATGAGCTTGGCCATTCCGCTCTTGCTCTGTAGTGATGTCCTGGCAGTGATGCTGCCATTGGTCCGCGGTTTCTCTACTGTGGCCTGAAATTGATGGAGTAAATGTATTACACACGGATCACTAGATCAACATATTCTGTGGAAAACTCCCCACTAAAACCCAACAGAATTAGTGCCATGAGATATTTCTTCAATGACTTTTAAACTACAGACTAAAACTAGACAAGAGTCACTTGTGAAATAAAAATCCTCGTGAGAAGAGACAAAGCTGGTGAATCAAATACAGTTGGGCTGAATTTCTCCCACATGTTTATTCACAGAAATGTATCAAGAACACACACACACACACACACACACACACACACACACACACACACACACACACACACACACACACACACACAAACACAAAGTCACACACACACACACACATACACACAAAGTCATACACACACACACACACACACACACACACACACACACTCAAACACAATTACCTTTTTTCCCTTGAAGGAAACCTACTTGTCATCTTAATAACTCATCTTTTTATTTATTAATACATCACTGATCCTACAGATCATAAAATATCTTATGATTCTTGTACCTATTAAAGAGGCCAAGTTAGTGCTCCATTTTTTAAGAGATGAATATTTCTCTGTAGATTTACATTTATTGATTTATTTACACCAGTCACATGCTCTGGCATGTCTGCTTGCGTGGCCAGCCAGCTTGGGTCTCTTTCCTGAACCCCTCTTTTCAGACTTGTCCCCTGGCGTGGCGTGGCCCATTAGCAGGTAAAATCTGGCCCTGCCTTCTTCTCTTCAATCCTCTCTTGTTCACAGTTTCTATTTTTCTTCACTGCACCAAGTCAGTAGACCAAATGTGCAACAACATTGCTTTTCATTCACATGTTCATTTAGTTTAGAATGTTTTTCATGCTTTAACCTTTACCCTGCTTGTGACTGGGCCAAACCTGATATGCACGACACATTCTCTGAGTGATGAGGGGGAAAGGTTGTGACAAGTGCTTTCCAAAAATTACACTAAATTTCACCTGAAACATTTGCTTCAAACAAGGACATGGACCACTACTTGCTTCTGCTCAAGTTTTGGCAATGTTTAGGTCAATAGTGAGAAGAGCATGTGCAAAACAACAGAGTGGGGGTCTTGTACTGGAAATGTGGCTTTTCTTTTTTGGTGCCAGTGACCACACCAAACAGTCACAATGATATTTCCATTTTGGTGAAAACAGCAACTGTTCCACTTTTCTAAGGATTAGGTTTCCTACCTTCTTTGATCTATTGGTTCAAAGGACTGAATGAAATAACGGCAGTTCTGACCTTGTGAATTAAAGTTGTTTAATTAGTCAGCCTACATATACAGCATGAATGGAAAAAAAATCCTTGTCTTCATTCACATTTGCTTTCTTGCATGCAAGTGGATGTTGAGGCTGTAGAAAAGAAAGGAAGAAGGAAAAAATAAATAATATGCAATATTTACAGTATTTACAAGTGTTCCCAAGCTGGGTTTGAACCCTGCCTGTAGTGGTGCAAGTCCAAGCCTCTAACCACTAGGCCACTTGGGAACAGTTCCAGGGAGGAAAATAGGATAGTTTATACCATACACTGTTTATCACACAAATACATTGGCAGACCTGGGTACCCCAAATTTTTCCTCTGCGTAATCACTGGTTCGGATATGCGTTTTTTTTTTAAACTGTGCGTATTTTTTGCGCGGACCGACAATTTCAAAAATGCCGCTTTTGGTTTGCATACAAAGAGGCAATGCAAGTGAAGAGTTAACTCCCCCTTGAGCACACACACACTCGATCTGCCTTATGGTGGTCGATAGCGCTCAGCCTAGGCCGCACCCGCCACCCCGCCTGACTGACTTTGCTTGTCCGGGGAGTTTCACCGTAGTTACTGTTACACTGTTTATGTTCGCAACTAGAGCATCACACACACAGTATTCAAACGTATCCAAGCGGCTAAACAATCAAAATCACAATTCAACTGCGCAAATTAATCTTCTCTGAAGAAACGGTGATGCTACCGAAACGCATACAATCAAAAGTTTGAGCAGCAGTCGAAAGGCAAAAGGAACGCTAGAAAGGGTTCTGTCAAAGAGTTCTGGGAGCACAGGGCAGCCGTCGTGCTGCAGATAACCGAATAAATAAACACGAACAATGTGGAGCAATCACACTGCGAAAAGTGCGGTGGTCACTGGCCCTAGGCCTGTGGAACCCGCAGTCACTCTCCGCATTCATCTCGCGACCTGGATGAGGTAAGGACACAGAAGGCATTGTTTCACCTAAACCCGGACGTGTTACTTTTTGTCACATCAGCGTTGGGCCCTGGAGTTAGGGCGTAGGGACCACCCGTTGAGAGTCAAACGTGGGATGGAGTTATGTTATTGATATATCCAAACACGCAGCTGGGTAACCGTACGAGGCCGTACGGCTACCTACAAAATACAGCTACGGAACCTCTTCCAAAAAAATTTGCTTACCATATATCCTCCAGGAACTTGAAGTGATCAAGCCTATGATTTTCAGTACAGTGCATGTTGGATAAAACAACCAAGAAATACACACACACACACACACACACACACACACACACACACACACACACATAGAGGGAAGGTGAGAGAGAAAGAGAGAGAGAGTGAGAGAGAGAAACAGACAGACAGACAGACAGACAGACAGAGACAGAGAGAGAGAGAGAGAGAGAGAGAGAGAGAGAGAGAGAGAGAGAGAGAGAGAGAGAGAGAGACAGAGAGAGACAGAGAGACAGAGAGAGAGAGAGAGAGAGAGAGAGAGAGAGAGAGAGAGAGAGAGAGAGAGAGAGAGAGAGAGAGAGAGAGAGAGAGAGAGACTAGGTCTAGACTAAGCCTGGTCAAAAGACCAGTATCCATAAGAACAATGAAATACAGCCAGAGAGCCACGAGAATCAGCGACAGGCCCTGGACGCCTAAGCAAGCCGTATAATCTACTCTACTCTACTCATGGTGACCGTGAGCGTTCTCGCACAGACGCACAGACGCAGACTGTGTGTGCCACTCAAACTTTAACGGAAACAGGGTCCGTATCCAGAACGGCGTGTTATTTAACCCCGATTTATCTCTAAAGTAAACTCAGACGATTCCAACTGTCTGTTCCGCTCTCCCTTGGCTGGAAACCAGTATATATAGCAAAGCGCAACCTAGGATCCTCTGACGAGCGTACCTTATCTCACCGATCAAGATAACCCGGGGCTAGGGGATAAATCGAGTGTTAACCCATTGCTTACGCAGCGCAAGCACGTGTTGCGATGACGCCAACACCCTTTGGCTACGTAGCGCAAGTACGTGTTGCGGTCGCCATAATGAATTTTTCCTATCTCCGTTTCTGTTTCAAGGGAAGTAAATCGTACAGCTCTTTGTTCTCTATCCAATGTGGGTTCGCTGGAGTTACCTTTTCTTTAGTATAGTCCCCATGAGAAAGCTAGATGTAGTAGAAGCTACGCTCACCCTACGTCGGGTTTATGCGCTTGTCAACATGGCGTCGCGATGTCGAAGAAGATCGAGCGGTGATGATAATGACAAAGTATTAGAAGTGTGGATGGAAGAAGGGTCTGATACTGAAGATCTAGGTTGATATTGGACTTCTGAAGATCTTGATGATTCTGATGCGGAAATAGTCCCAGTCAGCGAGAATGAAGCGGTGGCTCGACTTCGTGACTGACACTAAGTGACAGCGAAGACGCCGTCGCCGTCACAGAGAGAGGAAGAGATAGAATCTGTGTTTACAGAGGACACAGACATCGATTCGGATGCAGAGGATGCCGAAAACCTTCTCTACTCCTCCAATGAACTCTACCACACAAAA
>JAWQFJ010004462.1:112500-122808 GCA_034096865.1 Theodoxus fluviatilis | reverse complement strand
ACAAGTTCGTCACAGCTGGTGATTGGGTTTTCTCTCAAAAGCGGATTGGGCGATTTTGCGCTGATCCCCTGCTTGCACTTTTGGAGACTGTATTGCTGTTGTTGTTGTTTGTAGTCATCATTGTTATTATTGCTACTGTTGTTGTCTTTGTTGTTGTTGTCTTTGTATTTGTTGTTGTGACTAGAGGTAATCAGTAAAATGTGGAGATTAAGACTTCACACACACACACACACACACACACACACACACACACACACACATACACACTCTCTCTCTCTCTCTCTCTCACTCTCTCTCTCTCTCTCTCTCTCTCTCTCTCTCTCTCTCTCTCTCATTAAAATAGGTGATATAATAAGGATTACTTTGCTCATGCGTTGATGAAGTATTTTTATAAACTTGCACTTGAATGGGCCGATGGACTAAGAAATTCACATATCATATATTCTCTCTCTCTCTCTCTCTCTCTCTCTCTCTCTCTCTCTCTCTCTCTCATATATATCTCAATCCAGACATGCATTTTTGGGCCAAGGCTTTTAGCCGGCGTTGCTTGCTCCCCACCCAGGAGGAAAGCTGCCTGCCTAAAAGGGGCTCACTGCAATGCAATAACCGTTGATTTTGCCTTGTCCCAGGGTTTAGCTGGAATATTATCAAGGAGACGAGATGATACTTATGAGCCCCACCACCATCCCATTCCTATTAAAAGAACAGAGCAAAGTTGTGGTTATAGTAAACCAACCGACTTCATTCTTCCCCTGCCGATCCTAAAATCTTTTTTCTTCTTTCGATCGGGGGGGGGGGGGGGGGGGGGCGGGCAGGGGGGATGAGAAGAGACAGTAGAGGTCAAACAGCAAACGGCTGCCGTCCCATCTTTATAAGCACTACTTTAATATAAAAGCGTTTTCATGGAAGGATAAATGTTGATTTATGCCCAGATGTCTCTACTGTATAAATGGCATCCATTCACACGCACAGCACAGACACATACACAAACGCACACACACAAACATGTACGTGCACACAAACACACACACGCACACACACACGCATACACACACATACATTTACATTCACACACACACACACACACACACACAAACGAACACACACACACACACACACACACACACACACAAACACGCACATGCAAACAAACAAACGCACACACGCATACACACACATACACTCACACACACATACACACACACACGCACAAACAAACACACACACACACTCACTCACACACGCACACACACACACACACACACACACACACACACGCACGCACACACACACACAAATACACACAAACACACACAAACACACACACAAACACACACTCGCACAAACACACACTCGCACAAACACATACACGTACACACACACACACACACACACTCACACACACACACACACACACAATTATATAAGAAAAGTCAGGCCTACCTACCGATGTCCCACCCACATTGATATACATCAGGTGACATTAACCATAACATCCCCCCCCAACAAAAATAAATTGGGGGGGGGGGGGGTTACTCGGTCTATCTGTATCTGTGTGTATTGTCAGGTGTCAGTGAAAACTTTGATTCAATAACCCAATTGTCAGGGGGGTTTTATACCAAATAATGGGTAATGAATTGCTACATGAAATAAAGTCTTCGTCTCGCACTTTTATTAAGATGTTTTATTAACATTTCTTTCTCCGATGACATGAAAAAGCTCCCATGTCTATTGCACATAACACCTCATGACGACGATGCAAAGAGGGAAAGATAAGGAAATGCAGAGACACCCGGCAACTGGTCAAATGTGGCACACAGGGTGGGGTAAAAGTAACCTCCAATGATAGATTTACGAATCACTTCAACATAACATTGAACAGCAACTGCAAATACAGCTGTAACCACAACATGCGGACAAAAATGAATTGTCCTAAGGTTCAAGGAATGATTTACTGAGCTTCCAGCGCTCCCTGCTTCTGTGTGAAGTCGAGACTACGATCGACCTCACAGTCAAGAAGTTACACAAGCATATTGTTCTCATGCACACAATGGACAAGTCACACTGGACGACGTAATATCAAAATCAGCACTCCTCAGAACATAGCAACAACACTTAACGAACTCTACAAACACGTCTTGTGTAAATTTTACACTCAATTAAAAAAAAAAGTCAAAGCAAGTTCATACAAATCGCTCGCCTCTCTCCTTTGAAAATGAGAACCATACTGACTTCACAGTTAAGGACGACACAAACAGTCTGTTTTCGTGCCCACAGAGGGCAACTCACACTTTACAACTTTGTTTCCCAAATACTCCACTCCCCAGGACACAACAGCGACATTCAAAGAACCTAACGTACATGTCTTTTGTAAACGTTTTCCTCGCCAATCACACATTTCTACAGGCGAAATTTCATAGGCCAACCAGGCCAAAAGGTCTTCTCACTATTGAACTAGATTTCTTCATATCTCTTCGTCACCATTGTTGGAAACACAGCAACACTATTTACATGTTCCTCATGGAGATGTGATATGCAGTTCTCTGTCATGAATCGCATTTTCATGAGGTCATAGTTCAAAGGTCAGCAAAACCGAACGGTTCCTTGGTTTGATTCGGCATCCCGTAGAGTCACGAGGGAGCTGCAGAGGATGGTGTGGGTTGCGTCCTTTGGATCTGGTAGACAGGTTCAGGTGATGGACCATAGATCTGATAAACACGCTTCATTCCATCCCAGCCCGCCCCGTGACCGGATAAGCTGCTCGGAACCACACCTTGCTGAGCTACTGGAGCAGGCCCCCGAAAGCCCACCAGCCGAGGGTTCCAGCTACTGAGGGGGATGTCCAGCGGCTCTGGCTGTGTGTTGTTCTCATCTCCCTCCAATCCAAATCTTGGCAGAACATCGAGACAACGTCCAGGGATTAGAATCGCTGACATCTTGAATATCTTGTGCATTGCACCCTTATCGGTCGCAACACTGATGAGGTAAGAATAAAAGAGGAGATCAGTAAAACAAAGACGCCTTTTGTTCAGAGAGGAGAATGCCTCCTGACACTCGCTGTCCTGAACGCCGGGACGATGTCGGTAGATCAGCAGCAGAAAGAGTTTGTGAATTTCACCTCAAGTTCATCACAACATCGATGTTCAAGATTTAGTAACACAAATATCCTTTGCACTTTGCCCTCAGATAATCACAACATCAACTGCCTGCCTGCGTGCCTGCCTGCTTGCCTGCCTGCTTGCCTGCCTGCTTGCCTGCCTGCTTACTTGCCTACCTGCCTGCCTGCCTGCCTGCCTGACTGCCTGCCTGCCTGACTGCCTGCCTGCCTGCCTGCCTGCTTGCCTGCCTGCTTGCCTGCTTGCCTGCCTGTCTGTCTGCTTGTCTGCCTGCTTGCCTGCCTGCTTGCCTGCCTGCTTGCCTGCTTTCCTGCCTGCCTGCCTGCCTGATTGCCTTCCTACCTGCCTGTTGCCTGCTTGCTTGCCTGCCTGCCCGCCTGCCTGCTTGCCTGCCTGCCTGCCTGCCTGCTTGCCTGCCTGCTTGCCTGCCTGCCTGCTTGCCTGCCTGACTACCTGCCTGACTACCTGACTGTCTGACCGGGATTTTACGGCCTATAAGCCCTTGTAGGCTATACAAGACCATTGATCACTAAAACCATCAGAACTGGTTTGACTAAGAGAAAGTCGAATCGGGATTTTCCTGCTTTGGGTCTATTCTTCCCCCCATCCAATATGAAAAAGGGAACTAAATCGAAGCGATCCATAGATCCCAGATAAAGATGCCACCCTTCTACGTGTCGCAACGAAATTGGTTTGAGCATTCATAACGTAAACCCTGAAGTTGCGCGTTCGATCTTCGTTTAATGGATGAGATTCCAAGTCAAGTTTTGTATCACCTCCAGACGTACTACTCTCCACGAGGAAGATCTGCGGCTCCTCAAAGCTACCAGCCCAAGATTCCATTGTTCGTGGAGTTTCAATGAAATCCCACACCAGAGTCCCTCGACAGTGCGCTAAGTCTAAAACGAACCAGCAGTCAGAGCGAAGGCAACAGCGTTTTGTGACGACATGCATTATGACGTCATACAGCAAGTGGCCGCAGATACCCACTGTTGGAGGAGGGGGAGGTTGGCGAGGAGTCTGCACGGGTCACGTGATTAGCGTGCATGCCCGAAGTTGACTTAGTGGACAGGCGGTGCATGAGCACTGTGGTGAAAGAAGTTTCGCTGCGTCGGGTGGTTCCCTGGGAAGTCCGTTCCCAATTGCCTCGGCGGCAACAGAAGCTCCGTGACAGTAGCACCGTTCGGAACTTCCGGCCCAGCAACGAAAAGAACAGGAAGTTTGAGGCAGAGTTGAAGGTCACCAGGACATGACCTGAAAACACACAGACATGTCATGAGTGAAAGAGTTTGTGGAGAATGTTGACAACTATGCATGCCGATGCGAATACATGTACATCAGAACGAAATCTCTCTCTCTCTCTCTCTCTCTCTCTCTGTATGTCTGTCTCTCTCTGTCTCTCTCTGTCTCTCTCTTTGTCTCTCTATCTCTGTTTTTCTGTCTCTCTCTCTCTCTCTTTGTCTCTCTCTTTGTCTCTCTCTCTATCTCTCTCTGTGTGTGTGTGTGTGTGTGTCTCTCTCTCTCTATGTGTGTCTCTCTCTCTCTGTGTCTGTCTGTGTGTCTGTCTGTCTGTCTGTCTGTCTGTCTGTGTGTCTGTCTGTCTGTGTGTGTCTGTCTGTCTGTCTGTCTGTCTGTCTGTCTGTCTGTCTGTCTGTCTGTCTGTCTGTCTGTCTCTGTGCCTCTGTGTGTGTGTGTGTATGTGTGTGTATGTGTACGTATTGGCAACGGAACTCTTTGAGACACATAAGATGCAAAAAAGAGTTTTAAATCATTCTCCGATCTCGCATTATGACGTTGGGAAGATTTAGCTAGCCTATGGAATCGTCGCAATATGATCATTAAGCATCCATTATAATGTGTGACAGTTGTGTGATAGGAGAGAAAAGAGTCAGGCATGTAGTTTGAATGTGAGACAGTGCCTTTGTATCGCAGTGGAAGTACATAGGTCACCTCTTCCGGCAAAAGAGATATGAAGCCACTAGAGCGAAATGCCAGAAACGCACGTGTCTAATCTGGCTGACGCCGAAGTTGAGTTTGAGCTATTTGTATCTTCTATAACCACTTTTTCTGGCAACTCCGAGAGAGATGAAGATAATTACAGCCTTTAAAAGGGGCGTAGTTCACTGTTTGAGAAAAGTGATTACATCTCCTGTGGTCTGAAACGCACTGATTCTGCGTGGGTTGGATCTAAGATTTCAGTCCCCCACAGCATGTACTCTGGGGCGGGTTTCAAAATAGGTAGTCGATCTTGGTCGCAAGATCTTGCTTCGCAGTAAGAGCTAGCTAAAAAAGAAACTACCCAACGTGACGAACTATTGCGCATGCGTAGACGTCACGACAAGAGGTGAACTGGCCACATTTCAATGGCCGACGTGTTGCCGGTTCATTCAGAAAACGCTCTATTTCGAGATACTAGCAACCCATCCAAAGAAAATAGAAGCCATGCACAGCATTAATTTATCAAAGGTGTATGTTGAATGCATTAATAGATCGTGAAACCTCCTACAGTTTACACATCGAATGCAGGTCAACGCATCCACGACGAACTTTTGTCTCGAATCTTAAAAGCTAGGCACCTCTCAAGCTGCCTCGCTCAATCTACGCTCGTCTACGATTGGCTCGATAGCAAGCAAAGAATGAAACTGCCCATTCGGCGAGATCTACGTAGATCTACCGAGATCTTCGCATTTTGAAACCCGCCCCTGGTGTGTGTTGCGTAATTTACAAATCGTCAGTATTCTCTTGGCGCGCTCTGCCCACTCACATTCAATCCCGTGATAAAATCACTTTTTAAAACGCATTTGATTCCCGTTGCGAAGGACTTTAACACTCACTATCTCCCTGAACTTCAATGACCGTTTTCTCAAGATGACTGATTTGGTGTTAATCGACTACAACTTGCAATAACATTATTTTGAAGTGTCCGATTACGATATCTTTTGCAGCAACTTACAGCTCTTGTCTTGCAGAGTTTTCATGATACTCATAACTCAAAATCTTTCATTTTGACTTTATGTACCTTTTTCTGGATCAGGTCAAACACATCATCTTTTGCCCATCACGAAGTGACCACACACCAGTGGCAGGAACTCACCAATGCCCTGCAGGTACTGGATCTCTGCTGACCCCTGGTCAAGCTTGGACAGACCGTTGATTTCCATGTACTTGAGGACGAGGCTGACCGCCGGCAGCAGGTGGGTCACGAAGAAACACAAGGTCAAGGCCATGACAGTGGCTGTCAGGTGACTGTTCCCGCTGCTCAGCACCGTCCCTTGTACCTTTGCGCGTCCATCCTCATCTCCTCTGACGATGCTCCTGCTGTCAGTGTGACCACTCGGACTGCTCCTCGACTTCTGGCGGCCCCGGAAGGAGCGAAGGGGGACAACTCCGTGCCTTGATTTGACAATTCCGGCCTTGCGGTGAAGCGTCCACAAGATGGCAGAGTTGCAGCCCAGAATGATGGCGAAGGGAATGACGAAGACGGCAACGAACTGGACGTAGAGGTTGTAAACGCGGAAGAAGGAGGACTTTGTGAAGGCCGTGCCCGTGAGTTCGTAATAAGTCTGATTGGTGGAGGGATCTGTGGCGATGACTAGGCTGGAAAACACAACAGGAGAAAAGTTAAGGGTGTTTTGTATAAACGTATATATTCATCCCAAAATGAAACGGACGTCACCTAACCCCATTTAGAGATATCGGTCACATATGGTTAGGTATGTCAGTATTGAGATGTTGATATAATTTGAAATCAACATCCATATTTTTAGCACAACTTCGTTTTTTTTCTGGGCTTTCCATCGACAGTCATCCAGCAGGTCAGCCGAGCCGGTACACCACATTCAAAATGGCCGCCGTGATGACGTCACTGCTTTGCCTTAAAAAGCATTGCCTGAATTTATTTCAAGCCACCGCCTCAAACCGTCATACCTGTGACAGTCTTCAGTGGCTCATAGCTTTGTCACTCTTCCTCCTGTTTTCAACCTTTTCACATCGTAGGAATGAGAAATATCTCCTCTTTTTTGCATCTATCAGAATGTCTGAATGTAAACATCCACCTCAGTGTGTAGTGGAGGGTCACACGTGTGCTGGTTTTAAGATGCTCTGTCGTCTCCGCTAGTTGTCTTTTTACTCTGATTCTTCGAAAGTTTGTGTACGTTGTCCTTTCGACATTTTTTTTTCATCGCCCATCTGTCCGTCTTTCCGTTCCTAATTATCCTTGTCTCTTTCAATCTTTCTCTAGTCTCTTTATCTCTCTGTTTCTCTCTCAATATTTCTTTATCTCTCGCTCAATCTCTCTAATTTCTCTATCTTTCTGTTTCAATGTATATATATTATTCAATATATCTCAATCCATCTTTTTTCTTTCCCTTTTAGTATCTCAATTTCTCCCTCCTCTCTCTCTCGCTCCCTTTCTCACTCTCTCTCTCTTTCCCTCTCTCTTTCTTTCTTTCTTTCTTTCTTTCTTTCTTTCTTTCTTTCTTTCTTTCTTTCTCTCTCTCTCTCTCTATCTATCTATCTATCTATCTATCTATCTATCTATCTATCTATCTATCTATCTATCTATCTATCTATCTATCTATCTATCTATCTATCTATCTATCTATCTATCTATCTATCTATCTATCTATCTATCTATCTATCTATCTATCTATCTATCTAATCTATCTATCTATCTATCTATCTATCTATCTATCTATCTATCTATCTATCTATCTATCTATCTATCTATCTATCTATCTATCTATCTATCTATCTATCTATCTATCTATCTATCTATCTATCTATCTATCTATCTATCTATCTATCTATCTATCTATCTATCTATCTATCTATCTATCTATCTATCTATCTATCTATCTATCTATCTATCTATCTATCTATCTATCTATCTATCTATCTATCTATCTATCTATCTATCTATCTATCTATCTATCTATCTATCTATCTATCTATCTATCTATCTATCTATCTATCTATCTATCTATCTATCTATCTATCTATCTATCTATCTATCTATCTATCTATCTATCTATCTATCTATCTATCTATCTATCTATCTATCTATCTATCTATCTATCTATCTATCTATCTTCTATCTATCTATCTATCTATCTATCTATCTATCTATCTATCTATCTATCTATCTATCTATCTATCTATCTATCTATCTATCTATCTATCTATCTATCTATCTATCTATCTATCTATCTATCTATCTATCTATCTATCTATCTATCTATCTATCTATCTATCTATCTATCTATCTATCTATCTATCTATCTATCTATCTATCTATCTATCTATCTATCTATCTATCTATCTATCTATCTATCTATCTATCTATCTATCTATCTATCTATCTATCTATCTATCTATCTATCTATCTATCTACATCTATCTATCTATCTATCTATCTATCTATCTATCTATCTATCTATCTATCTATCTATCTATCTATCTATCTATCTATCTATCTATCTATCTATCTATCTATCTATCTATCTATCTATCTATCTATCTATCTATCTATCTATCTATCTATCTATCTATCTATCTATCTATCTATCTATCTATCTATCTATCTATCTATCTATCTATCTATCTATCTATCTATCTATCTATCTATCTATCTATCTATCTATCTATCTATCTATCTATCTATCTATCTATCTATCTATCTATCTATCTATATCTATCTATCTCTCGCCTCAATTATCACTGAAAGACTCTTGAATTGGGCTCATTTGAACGACCTAATTGTAGAGGAGCAAGCTAGTTTCCGGAAGGGTTACTCCACAGTGGATAATGCGTTCATCCTTAATTGCATTATATGGAAGTAGCTGAGCATGAAGCGGAAGTTGTACTCTGCATTTGTGGACTTTGTAAAGACCTTTAATACGGTAGATGGAGAAGCATTGTATAAGGTTTTTAGTGTGTATGGAATGAAGGGGAAAATGCTGAGCATGCTTTAAGGCATGTACTTTTCAGTGTGGTATGATGAGTGAGATGCAATGATCAGTGCAGTGCCCGCGTGTCTCGTTCGAGAGTAAACGGGGCCTGAAACAAGGTTTCAAAACCAGCCCGAATTTTATTTCCTTGTTAGTTCCTTATTAAGCAAGGAAGGTCATTGAGGATGGGAAACATCCTGTTCATGCATTAAATCATATTTGTATTTCTTTTATTCGCTGATGACATTGTACGTATCTCTGACGCTGTGGTTAGACTACAAAATCAGCTGGATGTGTTGGTAAGAGGATCACAAAAATTAGGACTGCAGGTTAACTCGGATAAAACGAAAGTGGTAGTATTTCGTAATGGGGGTTCACTAGCTGGGCACGAAAGATGGTTGCGAATGAATGTAAATATCTGCGAGCAGTCTTTTCTGCACGATTGTCATCAGACCATTGCAACAGGATCTTGTGTAGAGAGCCAAAGCTGGCTTGCTCCACGTTACAAAATACGGTTAAAAACTTACATGTGTATCGCCAGACGCATTTTTCAAACTTTTGTATGCACAAATTGTACCCGTTCTCATGTATTCAGCAGAAGTATGGGGGATGAATAATTGTACCGAAATTGAGACTGTCGGCGTTCTTAAAGCTTTGAAGAGGGTTTTTGCATCTGCCACCTTAGACTCCCTACGTTACTGCATACGGGGAAACTGGCAGGTAACCATTGCAGATCAATGCCAGATTGCGAACCCTAAAATACTGGTTACAACGTTTGCGAATAGACTCCACTAGGTATCCTCGCGAGGTGTATAGCATGATGCTGCTGTCTGGGCAAAATGACTGGGCTAGTGGTATAACATGATGCTGCTGTCTGGGCAAAATGACTGGGCTAGTGGTATAACATGATGCTGCTCTCTGGGCAAAATGACTGGGCTAGTGGTATAACATGATGCTGGCTGTCTTGGGGCAAAAATGACTGGGCTAGTGGTATATGAGCATGATGCTGGCGTCGTCCTGGGGAAATGACTGGGCTAGTGGTATAACATGATGCTGCTGTCTGGGCAAAATGACTGGGCTAGTGGTATAACATGATGCTGCTGTCTGGGGAAAATGACTGGGCTAGTGGTATAACATGATGCTGCTGTCTGGGCAAAATGACTGGGCTAGTGGTATAACATGATGCTGCTGTCTGGGGAAAATGACTGGGCTAGTGGTATAACATGATGCTGCTGTCTGGGGAA
>JAWQFJ010004462.1:105000-110000 GCA_034096865.1 Theodoxus fluviatilis | reverse complement strand
AGCAATCCAAGCACGGACAGCAGCAGACAGCAGATTCCCACTGCCAGGTGAAAGGTGTCTAATTGGTCGCCTCCTGACTTTGACACGCCGGCTTCATGCAAGGTCACGTTGAGGACAAGATCATTCTCTTCCTCGTCCAATAGCAGAGGCAGAAGGGGTGCGGCCGTGGTCATTGTCTCCATCAGCATCTGCTGAGAAAGGAAAGAACAACGGAGCTCTGTCAGTCAGTGACAGACAGCAGTGATATGCTGGACTCAGCTTCTCCACCATCACCACCACCTGAATTGTGAAACAGCAGAGGGCAGCCCAGCGCAGGCTTGGACAGAGGGCAGCCCAGTGCAGGCTTGGACAGAGGGCAGCCCAGTGCAGGTTTACACAGAGGGCAGCCCAGTGCAGGCTTGGACAGAGGGCAGCCCAGTGCAGGCTTGGACAGAGGGCAGCCCAGTGCAGGTTTACCCAGAGGGCAAGCCCAGTGCAGGCTTGGACAGAGGGCAGCCCAGTGCAGGCTTGGACAGAGGGCAGCCCAGTGCAGGCTTGGACAGAGGGCAGCCCAGTGCAGGCTTGGACAGAGGGCAGCCCAGTGCAGGCTTGGACAGAGGGCAGCCCAGTGCAGGTTTGGACAGAGGGCAGCCCAGTGCAGGTTTAAACAGAGGGCAGCCCAGTGCAGGCTTGGACAGAGGGCAGCCCAGTGCAGGCTTGGACAGAGGGCAGCCCAGTGCAGGCTTGGACAGAGGGCAGCCCAGTGCAGGCTTGGACAGAGGGCAGCCCAGTGCAGGCTTGGACAGAGGGCAGCCCAGTGCAGGCTTGGACAGATGGCAGCCCAGTGCAGGCTTGGACAGATGGCAGCCCAGTGCAGGCTTGGACAGAGGGCAGCTCAGTGCAGGTTTGGACAGAGGGCAGCCCAGTGCAGGCTTGGACAGAGGGCAGCCCAGTGCAGGTTTAAACAGAGGGCAGCCCAGTGCAGGCTTGGACAGAGGGCAGCCCAGTGCAGGCTTGGACAGAGGGCAGCCCAGTGCAGGCTTGGACAGAGGGCAGCCCAGTGCAGGCTTGGACAGAGGGCAGCCCAGTGCAGGCTTGGACAGAGGGCAGCCCAGTGCAGGTTTGGACAGAGGGCAGCCCAGTGCAGGCTTGGACAAAGGGCATTGGCCTATGCTGGGCCTGTTGTCTGGAATGTCCTGCCTGTTAAATTCCGGCCATGGTTACAGCTGGGTGCGTGAGGACAAGATCTGAAAACGCATCTCGTTGCCGAATGCTGCAAGTGAATGATGGTATGTGTATGCTGCGAGCGACTCAATGGTAGGAGCTATGAAAGAGATGACGACGACGACGGCGGCGGCGGCGGCGGCGACAACGACGACGACGACGACGACGGTAATGATGATGATGATGATGATGATGACGACGACGACGACGACGATGACGACGATGACGACGACGAATGGCATGATTGAACGCCGAGAAGTACAATTAAGGTTTGCGAAATCCCTTTTCCCGTCGCCCAAGACAAGTAAATCTTCTGCTGGGAAATGTTAAAGGTCAAAAGTTGCTTCCTCATGGGGATGATTAAAATGCTGTAAGTGAAAAGAGTGTATGTAAACGTCCTATCGATATAGCGATTTGACAACAACAGCTGGGTTGGACTTTTCCGAGTGTTGGTGAGACTATGATAAAGAAACAATGATTGCATTGTGCTTTGGATGTGAGGGAGATTTGAAAGTGCTGTTATTTCATTGCAACTTTTTGGAAATACATTGTGCTCACTTCAAGAGTGCACGAAGTGAATGCTTCAGTAGCACTACTTTTTTGTTATCATTATTTTGAGGTGAGTTTATTTTTAATATCCTGCAAAGACTGATATGCCATAAAACTTCCGCCCTTCCTCCCTTCGTGTCAGAAGCTGCAAATATGACGGAAAAAGTGAAGCTTGAGTATGGACGTATTCGGGTGCTTCTTCACAGCAAATCTCGCAACACAAAGTGTGAATACAGATAACTGACATGCAGTTGAAAGGTGAGATGATATTTTCTTATATTATTTGAAACGAAATATCTTGCTTTCAGAAATTAATGTATTCATTGATAATTTGGCAATCCGCAGGAACAATAATGGCAATATGATATGATCGCTTACTGAACTGGAACGAAAAATCAGCGCTTTTCTAACGCCTGTATTTGTTTTTGTTTCATATCAAATGAGTGATTTTTTAAAAGCCAAACACGCAATTTTAAGATATTTTGAAATGCGTGCTTTTTTCAATACGCGCTGTTTAACGGGCGCGACCATTAGAGCAACTCCCGTGAAGAGCGAGAGCTGCACAGAGGCACATGGGCGCCGCTAATGAGCATCCGGGAGCCGACACCTGCTTTGGCGTGCGCTGTCAGGTGAAACCAAACCCAGCTGTGACGCTCTGGAGATACAATGAGGGAGAAGCCTCTTCATGCTCCATCTACCCTCATTAGCTGATCTCCATTCCCCCATCTTCTCTCATCAGTTGCTCTGCATGCCCCCATCTACTCTCATCAGCTGCTCTCCATGCCCCCATCTACTCTCATCAGCTGCTCTCCATGCCTCTATTTACCCCATTACCCCATCTACCCTCATCAGCTGCTCTCCATGCCTCTATTTACCCCATTACCCCATCTACTCTCATCAGCTGCTCTCCATGCCCCCATCTACTCTCACCAGCTGCTCTGCATTCCCCCATCTACTCTCACCAGCTGCTCTCCATTCCCCCATCTACCCTCATCAGCTGCTCTACATGCCTCTATTTACCCCATTACCCCATCTACCCTCATCAGCTGCTCTCCATCCCCCCATCTACTCTCATCAGCTGCTCTGCATGCCCCCATCTACCCTCACCAGCTGCTCTCCATTACCCCATCTACCCTCATCAGCTGCTCTCCATGCCCCCATCTACTCTCATCAGCTGCTCTCCATGCCTCTATTTACCCCATTACCCCATCTACCCTCATCAGCTGCTCTCCATGCCCCCATCTACTCCCATCAGCTGCTCTACGTGCCCCCATCTACTCTCATCAGCTGCTCTCCATGCCCCCATCTACTCTCATCAGCTGCTCTCCATGCCTCTATTTACCCCATTACCCCATCTACCCTCATCAGCTGCTCTCCATGCCCCCATCTACTCTCATCAGCTGCTCTGCATGCCCCCATCTACTCTCATCAGCTGCTCTGCATGCCCCCATCTACCCTCATCAGCTGCTCTCCATGCCTCTATTTACCCCATTACCCCATCTACCCTCATCAGCTGCTCTCCATGCCTCTATTTACCCCATTACCCCATCTACCCTCATCAGCTGCTCTCCATGCCCCCATCTACTCCCATCAGCTGCTCTACGTGCCCCCATCTACTCTCATCAGCTGCTCTCCATGCCCCCATCTACTCTCATCAGCTGCTCTCCATGCCCCCATCTACTCTCATCAGCTGCTCTCCATGCCCCCATCTACTCTCATCAGCTGCTCTCCATGCCCCCATCTACTCTCATCAGCTGCTCTCCATGCCCCCATCTACCCTCCTCAGCTGCTCTCCATGCCCCCATCTACTCTCATCAGCTGCTCTACATGCCCCCATCTACTCTCATCAGCTGCTCTACATGCCCCCATCTACTCTCATCAGCTGCTCTCCATGCCCCCATCTACTCTCATCAGCTGCTCTACATGCCCCCATCTACCCTCATCAGCTGCTCTGCATGCCCCCATCTACTCTCATCAGCTGCTCTACATGCCCCCATCTACCCTCATCAGCTGCTCTGCATGCCCCCATCTACTCTCATCAGCTGCTCTGCATTCCCCCATCTACTCTCATCAGCTGCTCTACATGCCTCTATTTACCCCATTACCCCATCTACTCTCATCAGTTGCTATACATGCCTCTATTTACCCCATTACCCCATCTACCCTCATCAGCTGCTCTGCATGCCCCCATCTACTCTCATCAGCTGCTCTACATGCCCCCATCTACTCTCATCAGCTGCTCTGCATGCCCCCATCTACTCTCATCAGCTGCTCTCCATGCCTCTATTTACCCCATTACCCCATCTACCCTCATCAGCTGCTCTGCATGCCCCCATCTACCCTCATCAGCTGCTCTGCATGCCCCCATCTACTCTCATCAGCTGCTCTGCATGCCCCCATCTACTCTCATCAGCTGCTCTACATGCCTCTATTTACCCCATTACCCCATCTACCCTCATCAGCTGCTCTGCATGCCCCCATCTACTCTCATCAGCTGCTCTGCATGCCCCCATCTACTCTCATCAGCTGCTCTGCATGCCCCTATCTACTCTCATCAGCTGCTCTGCATGCCCCCATCTACTCTCATCAGCTGCTCTGCATGCCCCCATCTACTCTCATCAGCTGCTCTGCATGCCCCCATCTACTCTCATCAGCTGCTCTGCATGCCCCCATCTACTCTCATCAGCTGCTCTGCATGCCCCCATCTACTCTCATCAGCTGCTCTGCATGCCCCCATCTACTCTCATCAGCTGCTCTGCATGCCCCTATCTACCCTCATCAGCTGCTCTCCATGCCCCCATCTACTCTCATCAGCTGCTCTGCATGCCTCTATCTACCCTCATCAGCTGCTCTGCATGCCCCCATCTACTCTCATCAGCTGCTCTGCATGCCCCCATCTACTCTCATCAGCTGCTCTGCATGCCCCTATCTACCCCATTACCCCATCTACCCTCATCAGCTGCTCTCCATGCCCCCATTTACCCCATGCCCCATCTACCCTCATCAGCAGGAATCCCTGGCCGCTGGCGGTCAAGTCCTACTGCGCTAGCTTAGCAACACTTGTCCAGCCACTGAGGCCGCTTACAGTAATTAGATATTCCAGTTCCTTGTAGCCCATCAACTCCCCCCCCCCCCCACTCCCCCCCCCCCCCCCCCCCCCACTGCTCTCCTCTCCTGCATGAGTACACGGTCATTCCCTCAGCTTCTACTCGCTTGTTGAAACCACGTCTTTTGACAGGCGGAGATAG
>JAWQFJ010004462.1:75000-95000 GCA_034096865.1 Theodoxus fluviatilis | reverse complement strand
CTAATGACTCGGGTTTACAGAATGTGTCCGAGGTAGCGCCAAGTTGGCGGAGACGGAGCCAATTGGGTTGCCGTTCGTAGACGGCAGTGTCTGTAATGTGCTTTTCACTGTCCGAGAATGTAACAATGTACATACGCGGAAGTATTTTGCTGCACGAGTGTTCATTTGTTTATTTTGAGGAGTAAGTGTATAGGCTATTTCTGAACAAACATTATCAAAACATTTTCTCTCTCGTTTGTATAAGCTACACGAAGCACCGTACATGTCCACTCTTAATGATGTCGCTTGAATTGATCCAGAGTGTATCGAGGCACAACATTTTCAACAAAATGGTCTGCAATTGAACCAGGGTCGCTTGTTTTTCATTGAGAAAGTTCATGTGCCATTCGAAATGGTATATTCTATTATGTGAAAAACTGCTGTGGTGTCTGAATCGTCTGTTATTTCGTCCTCATGTATTGGCAACTTCTTCACCGACACTCGGGCAAGGACGTAGCCATGTTCTCTCGGACTTCCGCCTTGCCAATTGATGATGGGCCGTTTCTTAGACTTTTCTCGATCTAGTGTAGGCAACGCGCTCCTGTTTTCTTGTTCGTCTACTCACAGTGAACTCTGCCCCCATTCTAGTTCACTAGAGACTTCGACTGCAGGCGAAAGAGTCTCTAGCCCAGTTCATATCACGTGATGGAAGGTTTTCGTCCGAAATATCCATGAGGAGGTCACACGAGAGGCTTGTGGGATAGCCGATCTGCTCCCTGACATACGCCGTTAAAGTAGTTCTAAGACTATTTCGCACAAAACTCATAACTTACTCTTGTTGAGGCAATAAACAAGCGTTTATTCAATAAAATAAAATATTTGTGTTGAAATGGAAACAAGTTTTGACATCTGAATACTTTCCTTAAAAAGTGGAGAAAACAATAGTATCAGAACAAACTATTTTGGGCGCAATGCTGTAATGCGAAGGGTCAAGTCTATTACGCATTCATTGCGAACTGTGCCAGAGTCAATACTGACTCGGGTTCACAGAATGCCCTGCCTCTCCTTAGTCACTCCTGCACATATTTCTGTACCGCTTCAATACATGCTTATGATTGATAACACCTTTCATCACGGAGAAATGGGCATAAGTCTTCAAAGGTAAGAAGTTTGTGTCGGGTTAGTTCATCAACCTTCGCTCAGCTTTTTCCGGCGACGCTTGCCACTCTGGAAATGTACTGCGGGACACCGTCCGCCCCGGTTTCTTATGACCCGGAACTCCCTGTGGGTTCGGGGTAAGAATTGACCCACCGCGTCTCCCTACGCGATTCGTAAGAGGCGAATAACTAGGAACAACGTGATTTGATTTGCGTTTACTCCAAACTGTTCAAGTGATTTTCGTGCTTAACGGTCTTACATAGCCTACAAGTACTGATAGGCCGTAAAATATTACCCATCTATCCATCCATCTTATGACACGGAACCCCGTGACTGATCGGTTTTCGAGACTTTTTCCAAGAGACGTGTTTCTTGCACGTGATTCTGATTCCAACTTGAAATGTGATGCTATGAACTGGGCCATGGTATGCAATGTGAATTTCAGTTCAGTTCAGTTTCCAGTTCCGTTCAGCCCAGCCCCACTTCGTTCAGTTCAGCTCCGTTCAGTTTCGTTTCGTTCCGTTTCGTTCCGTTTCGTTCCGTTTCGTTCCGTTTCGTTCCGTTTCGTTCCGTTCCGTTCAGTCAGTTTTCAGTTTTGTCCAGCCCAGCTAAGCCCAGCACCACTCCGTTCGGTTCAACTCCGTTCAGTTTTGTTCCGTTCAGTTGAGCTCCGTACAGTTTAGTTCAGTTTAGTTTTGTCTAATTCCTTCAGATCAGTTATGTTCTGTTCAGTTCAGTTTAATTCAGTTCAGTTCAAATCAGTTAAGTTCCAAAGGCTGGATGGGTTTCCTTGTCATCCAGCCATGACAGAAAGCTGGATGCTTGTCAACAACATTGTTCTGCTGTTTATTGCCGCCCTGGGGAAGACAGCTGAGAGGAATCTGAGACGCTGCAATAATTGTGGAATCCCACTGATGAGGGAAGCATTGGCCAGTCTTTCCTATCTCATTCACGCCGGCCGTTCGCTCTATATTGAATGCTGGGAGGGCAGTCTGCTCCTGAGGAGACACCACTTTCCCCTTGAAGGGCTGCTTGCCAGCAATCCCTTACTTTCCAATCAACTCTGACACCCAATTTCCCAAGGAAGGGAGCGACACCCTAATCTTTGTGAGGCACTGGAGTTATCTTCCCCGTCTCCTTCACGTGAAATTGATCTCTTTGCGCTCGTCCCCTGTGCGAGTTTACGGCTCCAATTGATGTTAGGACTGGAGACGATTATCATGTCCTTTGCTACTTGTGCAGGGGCATTTGTGCAAGTGTTCTCTTTCCTTGTGCTGCATTGAAATGAATAGTGTGCTACACCTGGTTGGAAAGTCTTAATGATAATGAAAGTATGTGTTGATCAACGATTTCAAAACATAACACCTGCAATTTTTAAGGCATATTCAATATACTGCCAGTATCGCATGCCGGTTTCATCACATGTCAACTTGTATTTATGTCTGTTTACGTTTTCTTATTTATCACGTCCTCTCTTTTCTTTTATCTCTTTCTTTTAATGCATGTCCCTGCCTTCTCTGTCTACTTGCCTGCACGTTTTGTTGGCCAGCCTGCTTGTCTACTTTATCCGCTTGTCCGTCTGTGTGTGTGTGCGTGCGTGCGTATGTGCATGCGTGTGTGTGAGTGTGTCTGTGAGGGCGCGGTCGCGCGCGTGCATGTGTGTGTATGCGTCTATCTGTGTTGTCTGTCTGTCTCTCGATTTGTCTGTCTGCCTGCCTACCAGCTTGCTTACCAGCCTGCCTACCTGCATGCCTGCCTGTCTGCTTGCCTGTCTGCTTGCTTGTCTGCTTGCCTGCCTCTCTGTCTGTTTGCCTGGTTGCCCGTCTGCTCGACTAATGAATCGTTTTTATCGCACCTTGTATATTTCTCTTTCAATCAGCATTCGATTCAAACACCTTGTCCTATTGATGCATGTTAACCCTCGGAGTGTCACAGTCCGGTTTTCGGCCACTGGGCTCCGGCTATGTGGGTTACATTTTCACTAACTCATCCTCTATTGTAAACAAGTTTGAAGGGTTCTCTATTAGTTAAAGCGTATTTATATCAACCAATGAGAGCACAGCATGTATCAGAGCCGATCTGCCATCAATGTCATTGCACTGGGAGTGTGCTTTGGGGGTGGGGGTGTTGTTGTTGTTTTTTTTGTTGTTGTTGTTTTGTTATTGTTTTTTTCTTGGGGGGGGGGGGGGGATCATGACACTGCGAGAGTTAAGTTTGCATGACACTAACACACGCGTATGGAACGAGATAGGATGATGCCTTACAGTGGCAACAGATGGATGTCATTTTTTGATTGATCTTTTCAAGACTCACTAGCGCTGTGCAGAGAGTGTGTTTTTGTTGAGACAGATAGCCGCTCTTGTTACGTCATCGCTGGTGGTCCATTTAGCCCGCGTTGCACTTTTATATTTAGCCACAGCTTTGATTAATTACCGCCCGTCATTAAATAAGCTTCATGCACTCTTTAATCTATCGAAGTCATTTTCATGCTCAACAACATCTATCATCTCCATCAGACCGAGCGAATTTGGTCTTCTAAACGAAGCAACGTGGTGCCTCATGCTGTGCTTTCAAGTCAAATGTGATTAGCTTATTTTATCAAACAAGATAGAATTGATCGACATTTTCATACATATTGCATTGAATTTGATTTTACAAATGATTAAGTCTGATTTTTAACATTCTTTTATGAATAATGTGTCACGTCATGCGAGCGTGAGAGAGAGAGAGAAGTAATTAGCCCCCCTCTACGAGTAATACACCTAGACTCCAAAACAGAAAGAATTAGAGAATTGTGTGAGTGAGTGTGGAGGGAGGTGATAGTGTGTGTGTGTGTGTGTGTGTGTGTGTGTGTGTGTGTGTGTGTGTGTGTGTGTGTGTGTGTGTGTGTGTGTGCGTGTGTGCGAGAGGGACGTGTGAGTGAAGGGGGGGGGGGGAGTGTATGAATATATGTATGTTTGAGAGAGAGACAGACAGACAGACAGACAGACAGACAGACAGACAGACAGACAGACAGACAGACAGACAGACAGACAGACAGACAGACGGACGGACGGACGGACGGACGGACGGACGGACGGACGGACGGACGGACGGACGGACGGACGGACGGACAGACAGACAGACAGACAGACAGACAGACAGACAGACAGACAGACAGACAGACAGACAGAGACAGATACAAAAATATTGAGAGAGACAGACACTGTGTGTGTGCACCTCTGTGATGTGCGTGCGTGTGCGTGCGTGTCTCTGTGTAGACTGGTTACGCATGGAATTGTAAGGCAAGGAAGCAGCACGTGGTGTGTCACGGTAAAACACGAACAGTGAGAAAGGAGGGAGTAAGGGGCATAGTTGAACATGTCCGTCACAAGCATAACACGCACATGCATGCACGTACGCGTGAGCATGCAACACATGTCTGCAAACACACGCGGGCGAGTATAATTATACACATACATGTATATGATCACTCAAACACTCACGCGCACGCACACAAGACATACACACACAAACAACCAAACACGCATGCACACACGCTAGCACACGCAAAGGCACAGATGCACACACACGCGGTAGCACTCATACGCGTCTATCTGACCAATTTTGCTTTTCATCTAAATAAACCCAGATTACTCCGTCCCAGGGATAGAACCACGGCACTGCGCCTCGCACATTGTCCAATCCCAAAGCATGCTCGCCCATCTCCGCCTATCAAAAGACATGGTTTTAACAAGCGAGTAGAGGCTGAGGGGCTGGCTGACCCTGTACTCATGCAAGAGGGGAGAGCAAAAAGGCAAAAAGTATTTACAAGAAATTCCCAACCCTTCAAACTTCTTTACAATTTTGCTTTTGTTTTTCCCAAATAAACATCAACATGGCGCTGACGATCTGTTGCTCTTATTTCGTTCATTTTCCCTCCTCCTAGATGCCCCCCCCCCCCCCTCCCCCCTGTGGGCTGGGAGTAAGAATAGACCCACCGCGTCTCCCTACGCGATTCGTAAGAGGCGAATGACTAGGGACACCATGACTTGAATTGCACTTGCTTGGAACTCTTCTAGTGATTTTCTTGCTTGGCCTTGTATAGCCTACAAAGGCTGATGGACCATAAAACTCCGTCCATCCATCCATCCCTCCATCCTCCTAGATGTGAGTTGTTTTGCAGCGAGACATCAACTCGATCACTTGATTTCGCCGTCTGCAGATGTCGCGCAATGACAGTGATGGAACAGTAACAGATGTTGAAGATAATTAGTCATGCCTCATAACTTGCCGCACGCAAAGAGGAGTAACCGACTGACTATAATGAGATGTGTGCTCTTGTTTATCACAAATGCTAATTCATCTGTGAGGGCAGGCCCACCCTTTGATGTGATTGCAGACGCATACATCACTGGGCATAAAGTCTGGACGCTAAATCAATGTTTGCGAAACGGAGGACAGTGAATGGCACAGGTCATGAGCGAGAGCGAAAAGGATTAGCAACGCAGGAGAGGGAACAAGAGTGGGGTTAGGTGCAGCTAGGTCAAAGATTAGAGCAGAACAGGAGAAAGAGTATGCGGAGAAGCAGATCAGAGTAAAAGCAGGATTAGAGAGAGAGAGCAGATGGATATCATGCAAGTAAGCAGAAAAAAGGGTAATAGTGGTGGTGGTGGTGGTGGTGGTGGTCATGGTCGTGGTGGTGGTGGTGGCGCTTGTGGTGGTGGTGGTGGTGGTTGCGGTGGTAGGGGTGGTGGTGGCGGTGGTGTTGGCGGCGGTCATGGTCGTGGTGTTGGTGGCGGTGGTATTATTGGTGGTGGTGGTGGTGGTAGTGGAGATGACGGTGGTGGTCATGGTTGCGGTGATGGTGGTGGTAGTGGTGATGTTGCTGGCGGTGGTGGTAGTGGAAGTGGTAGTATTGATGAAAGGGGTTCTGGTAACGGTAGTGGTAATAGAAGAGGTGCATATAGCAGTAGTGGTGATGGAGGGTTTACTGGTAGCGGTAGAACCAATGGAATAGGTAGTGGTAGTGGTCGTGATGGAAGAGGTAGTGGTAGTGGTTGTGATGGAAGAGGTAGTGGTAGTGGTGGTGATGGAAGAGGTAGTGGTAGTGGTGGTGATGGAAGAGGTAGTGGTAGCGATGGTGGTCATGGAAGAGGTAGTGGTAGCGATGGCGGTGCTGCTGGTTTTGGAGGTGTGAGCGCTAGGCCCAGATCCACTGCACGGCTATGACGGAGGTCTTACTATGTCGGCACTGTGCCGAGTTAGGTTGCAACTCTTGTTTGTTTGTTTTGTCGTCTTGTTGCTGCTTCAGCTGTTGTTGTGGTGTTTATTTGCGTGTTTGTTTGTTTTATCAATGCACGCGTTTTGAACAAACTGTTGGCAGAGTTGTAAAGATAGTATTCCAGCTGACAATTTTTGTCTTAGGATGCATAATGTCGGGAACTTTTGTAGACATCTGAGACATTCATCAGAGTCAACAAGAAGCCAGCATGAAGAGATCAACGAGGACGAAGTTTTGAGATCAACAAGAACAGAATTAACATCCTGTTTAGATAGTCACGCCTCACAATCCAGATGGTAACCTGTCTATGCAAATCTCCTGTTCTCATTACTCATCTACGGCTTACCCATGTGGATGTTTTGCTGAAAGCTGTCTCTTACTTTGACAGCAGTTGGTGGATAATGAAACACATCTCACCCCACGCCCCCTCCCACCCCACCCCTCACCCCACCCCCGTCAGTCAGCTGTTGCTGTGACCCGTCACTTTGTGTCATTCCATAAGCTGTTGACGTCATACACACTAATGCAACTCATGGCGGATATCTAGTCATTGAAGCATTCCCAGCGGGAGAGAAGGCAAAGGTGAAATAGACATTCTGGATCTGCTGTGGAAAAGAGCTGATTAAATTACAGGGAATAAATCATCTTTAATTCGAAACGATTTTCTAGTTTAAAGTACAGTTTCGCGTGGGGACAAACGCACGTATTAACGCCATTCATTTGCGGCCACACATCAAAATGCAAATCTGATGCCACAAACGCTATGGAATTAGGTCAAGGTCAAAGATAAAAGGTAAAGGAGCCCCATTTACATTGTGATTTATTAGAAATCGATAGGATGCTCAATCTGCACAAATTTCACCTCCTGAACTTCGGGTTCTTCTTTTTTATCATTCCGACATCATCTCAGCTCCCTGGGAAGCATGCAACCAGGCTGCTGATGAACGCGCCAAAGTTGGCTTCCACAATTCTCCAGTTCAACCCTCACATGTACCCGTTTTACTCCTGGGTACATAGAAGCAATGAAAATAAAGCGCCTTGTTCAAGACACACATCCGGGATCAGAGCGGCTTCGAACGCTCCACCCACTAGCCGCAAGCGACTGCAAGTCCAGCGCTGATCATTCTGCCACAGACGCTGACCACTCTGCCACAGAGCCCCATCAGTTAGGGAGCTGATGTTGAGATAGATAGTCAAGCAATTGCAGACCATTCTGAAGACCTTGACCATGAAGATATGATGCCCTGCTAAGTCTGGACAATCCGCTTTGAACGTCCTTGAAATCGTGTAGCATCGAGACAATCGGTCGGGGAAAACTAGCACTACCTGTACAGCAATAGTGGTGGTGGTGGTGGTGGTGATGGTGGTGGTGATGGTGGTGGTGGTGGTGATTTGTTGCTTTAGTTGGTTTTTTACCATACTAAAATGACATTTTCTACTGCTTCAGTCCACGTATAGCTGGGCCCCTGTAGAAGGTGTCCCAACTTCGTCACAGCAATGGGTTGCTGCCGGGAAGGGAGCCTCTACTCTATCGGGGCCGTAGGCTCTGTTCCGCTTTAATAATGAACTAAACGCTCTTATATATTGGGATCGATGCAGTGCCTTGCACTGTCTGCACTCCTCTAGGATGACGCTCTCAATAGCCTCCTGAGACCATCGAGACCCCCAAATGCGTGTTCAGTGGTGTAACAAATAAAGATTTGTGCATTTGGCTTTCGCCTAGTGTAAGGTGTTGCTCAATAATTCAGGAAAAGATAAAATATTAAGGAGAGATCAATGGCCGGAAGAGGACGGGTGAAAGGCGACTTCACAGGAGGCTCTGTCATCGGTCTTCATGGACGCATTCCCGCCACTGATTTCGCACGCGTCCTCGCCTTCGCTGAGTGCTCTGGCAGCATCTGCTTTCAACGCTGCATGCTCCACTGCACCCGAAAATAATTTCACACATCAATCGCTGCTTTCTTTGCTGTAGAAGCCCAGTGCCCGTACTGCTGTCAGGGATGCGCGCCGTGGATGCAAAAACGTTTCAGGAACGTGTTGGTGGCGTTTTGGGGATGCAAGGTTCCCCGTTGCTGGCCGGAATTCGCTCATGGTGTTGGAGACCTTTTCTATCTCATGCGCGCCCAATCACTCGTGCGTTGAATCAGTGTTGGAAGGTTTAGAAATGAGAGAAAAAAGTTTACAAGAAACTGAAAACCTTGATGCAGACAGATTGCATGGATGTACCAGGGTGCACTCTCAGAGCGCCAAACCTCCGCCGAAGAAGCCACAACACAATGCGGCATACATGTAATCCAGGCAGTGTGTTCTGCTTGCTAGGCCTGACGCTACATGAGGTTTTAGCGCTGCTAGTGGTTCATGGAGGTACGCCCGTGATGCGGACTGTATGATTTATGACGTTTAAGACTCGAGAACGTTAGTATATAACACCTTACAGCGCTTGAAAAGATGGCCTGTCCTCCATGACCTGTATGATTCACACAACATGTTCTGCTAACCAGTCCTGACGTTACGAAGTTTACTTCATTTTAGCGTCTGCTAGCGGTCTCTGAGTGTGGAGAGCGTGCGCCGGCTTGGGGCTACGGCGCTGTGATAGAATCAATGTATTGTTGTAATTCCAAAACGAAATGATTGATAATTTCCTACATGTAAGGAATTGTTCTTTTGGTCAAACCGTGACGTTGCCCTAAATCGATTCAGAATCCGTCGCGAACGTTTTGAGTGATTTTGCACACAGAATCACGCACGCACGCACGCACGCACGCACGCACGCACCAATCGACTGAAAAACATGACTTCCTTGGGGGAGGTTCTTACGTTTGCCCGCCTGGGCATGCCAGGTGAAGCCACTACTGCCCGGATCACTGGCGATGAAGTCACGACAACATCTCCAGTCGTTCCTTTTTTTTTGGTTCCCCCTTTTAGAAACCGCGTAGGGAGACACATTGGGTCCATGCCCACTCTCGACTCTCAGGGGAGGTGTTGAATGGACATCAACTACAATGCTGGAAACGTAGGAAGCCCTTCCGCTGATTAGCCACACTAGTCGACTCGTCCAAGGAAAGGGGTGCGATGCTGGTCGCCTTATTCGCAGTGACTCCCACACAGAATGGCGACCAAATTATTACGTGCTCACTAGCTCTTATTCGCAATTTTGGACGGTAATAACTCCCAAAGAAAGACAATAAAGTGTGTATAATTGACAAACTGGTGTACATAATGCGCTTTCATCTTAATAGAGTTACAATGACTATCATGCTTGCAGCTGTCGTCATGGCAATTCGGCTCTGTTTCGACCATAAACACCTATGTACAAAAGTAGCCAATCAGAAGCCGTGGCCGGCCATCGGAGCGGAGTCCGCAGCCCTTTCCTCGGACGAGTCCACTAGTGTGGCCCATCAGTGGAAGGAATTCCGAAACTTAGTTTCTAGATGTGCGCTTGACCACTTCTGCCTTGGACATATTACGAAACAAGCATCCATCATTATAATCACAGATGTGATCAGCCCTCCAAATCGGAGTTGGTCCGACACTCTGGTGAAGTCGAGGAGTTTGACTGCGCAACACCTCGCCTCATCATTATTAAGATTCTTCCTTAGTTGTTCATGAACCATGCATACGGGAGTTTTACAACTGTACCTACATTGCATTCTCACTGACCCTCCAGACCTTCCAGAAAATTCCTTAGAACTACTAGAGAGCTCTATAACCGCGCAACCTCCGCCATTGAAACCACAATTGATCTTTCATGGTCTGTATACTTCAGGCTGGCTGTTCTGCTAGCCAGGTCTGACTACGAAGTTCAGTTCATTTAAGTAGTCTGCTGGAGGTCACTGATTGCAGAACGCATACGATGGCGTAATCAATAGTTTAACGTAATCAACTTCGTGATGAGTGATAAAATCTCTCTGTATGCTGTAATGCCCTAACGAGATGACAGATGATCTCCGAGATGTTATGGATTATTTTGGGGGGAAACCCTGATATTGCATCAGATTTCATTGGAATTTGTTTTGAACTTTTGGACTCATTTTGTCGACTAACTAATGAACAAACCAAGGGTAAAACATGACCTCCTTAGCGAAAGTAACAGGCCGATGTAAAAATTTGTTTTTTAACACAGTATTATTTGCACACTTAAAAAGCTGTTTTCTAAAATATGCCCAGTTTCTGTACACATGTATTCAAGCAGACAGAAATCCCCATTCATTACACATATGATCATAATTTACGAGCCATTTTGAAAGGTTATTCATTGCACTTCGTGATATGTGTGTGTGTATGTATGTATGTGTGTGTGTGTGTGTGTGTGTGTGTGTGTGCGTGTGTGTGTGGGGGGGGGGGGGGGGGGAGGGGAGGGGGCGTGTGCTGTGCTTACGTTTGTTACGTGTGCGTATGTGTGGGAGTCTGTTCGCCTGCCAACCTGCCCTCGCACCTCTCCCCCCCCCCCTTGTCTGTCTTCCTCTCTCTCTCTCTCTCTCTCTCTCTCTCTCTCTCTCTCTCTCTCTCTCTCTCTCTCTCTCTCTCTCCCTCTCTCTCTCTCTCGCTCTCTCGCTCTCTCTCTCTCTCTCTCTCTCTCTCTCTCTCTCTGTCTCGCTCTCTCGCTCTCTCTCCACCCCATCCCACCCCCCAGCCACGCCATCCACCGATTTACTTCACCTAGACAAGTGCGTTACTCCACAATTACCTCTCTCCAGTCGAAAAAAAAGCAAGCCGAAACTCAGGCAAGTGAGATAAGTGGAAGCCCATTGCACGCCATGCAATGAAGCGACTAAGCAGCGTATCGTGTGTGCACGAAAAGGTTCACTCCCTCAAACAGCCGGCAATATGTTTCCTGTTCAGACGCGTGTTGTAAGTCGGCGAGCCAAGCGAGATGTCTCGCAACCCGCAAGCTGCGCGAGCTGCTCTTTCTGCAGCTCGCCAAGTCTTGCTAGAGCCACGCGAGCCGCTCGCCGCCTTACAACGGCATGGCTAGCCCCGCTTGCGAGATACTCGCTTGGCTCGCCACTTACAACAAGCGCGTCGATGCATCGGCGCAACCATCAATCAACCAATCAGAAAAGCGTTCCAGAGAGAAGTCACAGAGTTACGTGACAGTAGCCATGCAGTGCAATGTAGCTCTGTGAGACCAACTCTTGAGAGAGTGAAGCTAGACGTGACAAGAAGAGAAAGAAACTTTGTCACTTCATTGTAGCCTTGTTCAGGAGGCTCAGCGATTCGCAGCGCTGCTCAGCGCTGCACAGCGCTTGCGCCGTGAAACGGCTTGTTCAGGACGCGTAGCGCTGCATGTGATTCGGCGCTTTGCAGCGCTGCGCGTCCTGAACAAGCCGTGTGTCATGTGCTACAGATCTCAATCTGGAAACAGCAAAATACTTTGGATAGACTCAGAGTGGGAGCATCAGTCGCACTTCAAATAGCATAGGCACACCACAGCACAACAGTTCTGGTTGCGGTCTCATGCCATAGGGCCCGCAAGTCTTGAGAAGTGTCCCTGAGCGTCACAGTCAAAACCACCACCATTACCACCACCACCGTCACAACCACCACCACCACCATCACCGTCACAACCACCACCGTCACAACCACCACCGTCACAACCATCACCGTCACAACCACCACCGTCACAACCACCACCATCACCGTCACAACCACCACCGTCACAACCACCCCCATCACCGTCACAACCACCACCGTCACAACCATCACCGTCACAACCACCACCGTCACAACCACCACCGTCACAACCATCACCGTCACAACCACCACCGTCACAACCACCACCATCACCGTCACCGTCACAACCACCACCGTCACAACCACCCCCATCACCGTCACAACCACCACCGTCACAACCACCACCATCACCGTCACAACCACCACCGTCACAACCACCACCGTCACAACCACCACCACCAACGTCACAACCACAATCACCGTCACATCCACCACCGTCACAACCACCACCGTCACAACCACTACCGTCACAACCACCACCGTCACCCCCACCAACACCACCATCACCGTCACAACGTCCCCCGTCACCACCACTACCGCCACCGTCACCACCACCACCGTCACCCCCACCGTCATCACAACCACCACCACCACCGTCACCCCTACCGTCATCACAACCATCACCACCACCGTCACCCCCACCGCCACCACCGTCACCACCACCACCACCACCACCACCGTCACCACCACCACCACCAATACCACAGCCATCGTCACCACCACCGTCATCACAACCACCACCACCGTCACAACCACCACCACCTCCACCACTACCAACCACCACCCACCATCCACCACCACCACCACTACCACCACTATCACCACCACCACCATCATGACACGAGCAACACCCAAGTTAGAGACAGTAGGTGTTTCTTGATTTCCTACTGCTACAGGGTACCATTGTCAGAATGCCGTGCTGTTCCACGGTTCTGTGGGGGTCGATGGTAGGGGGAAGGAGAGAGAAAAAGGCGTAGAAGCCGAGGAGTAAATTGAGAAAGATGAAACAGTGCGTTTCTTCCCAAATTTGATAAATAAGACAATTTTATAGCATTCTTCACCCTGGGAAAACAGCAGGTTTAATGGTAGATTTTACCATGCGTACACACTTTGTTACTTCATTTTTCTCGTATGTTGATGCATGCACTGAGAGATGAAACAAACCAATCTAAAGACAAAAATGCAAGGAGTGAACACTAATTAAAACCCTTTTAGAACAACCGAGAGAGAGGGAGGGAGAAGGGGGGGGGGGGGGAGGTTAGGGGGAGAGAGGGAAAGGGGGAAGAGAGAGAGAGAGAGAGAGAGAGAGAGAGAGAGAGAGAAAGAGAGAGAGAGAGAGAAAGAGAGAGAGAGAAAGAGAGAGAGAGAGAGAGAGAGAGAGAGAGAGAGAGAGAGAGAGAGAGAGAGAGAGTGAGAGAGAGAGTTTTACAAGAGTTAAGACGCCTAGAAGCGTATTGTACTTTCGTGTACGTTTGGAAAAGTACTGCCGTAACCTAGAACGGAGCATCTTCCTTGTTTTGAGCAAAATTGGCACGCGTGGTTTTTATAAATGATTAAGCAACCTTTCTTCTCATGCTCTGTGAGAGACGAAAACACAAAGGACAACTACACTCGATGACAGAATAGACAGGACTTCCTTGTAGTATCAAGGGACAAGAAAACTCACACAGGACAATCTTATCATGACAGAAAAGACCAAACATCCATGCAGTATCGAAGGACAAGAAGACACACAATCATATTATATGACAGAATAGACCGAATATTTGTGCAGCACTGAGAGACAGAGAACTATCAATACAAAGGACAAATATAGCTTACGTACATGACAGAATAGAGCGAGCATGTTTACAGTGATGTGGGACAAACAGACTTACAAAGGACAATCTTATCATACTATGACAGAAAAGACCGATCATCCATACAGTGATGGGGGACAAACAGACTTACAAAGGACAATCTTATCATACTATGACAGAAAAGACCGAACATCCATACAGTGATGGGGGAAAAACAGACTTACAAAGGACAATCTTATCATACTATGACAGAAAAGACCGATCATCCATACAGTGATGGGGGACAAACAGACTTACAAAGGACAATCTTATCATACTATGACAGAAAAGACCGATCATCCATACAATGATGGGGGACGAAAAGACTTACAAAGGACAATCTATCATATGAGAGAAAAGACCGAGCATCCATACGATGATGGAGGACAAGAAGACTTACAAATGACAATAATTTCATATGAAAGAATAGACCGAATATACATGTGATATCGGAGTACAACAGCACTCACAAAGTGCAATCACATGATATGACGGAATACACCGAATAACTATGCAGTAACAAACTTAGAAAAGGACTGCCATATCACATGACAAATTGAACCGAACATCCATTCGATAACAAGAGAAAAGAGAACTGCACTATTTCATAACATATTCTTCGAGTGCCAGTGAGTGCCGTGCAGACCTTTCACTCAAAGCAAGAGTGACAGCCTGGTAAAAAGGGGAGTCTCCCTGGGGTCAGGGATAACATCAGACTGCCGCTGTCTGCGCAGGCAGAAGTTCGGTTCAAACGTCATGCAGCGCCTTGGTGTATTCTGTACCCAGCGTCCGCAGGGGTTTCTCCATCGATCGTAACGCTACACAGTACACTGACCTACATCGAATGCTCGCTTCCCTCTCGTAGGGATGCACTGATAAATTAATAATGATAAACAGATCAAGATAAGTGGAAGGTAAACTTGGTTTAGAGGAAATTTGCATCAGAATTTACGATTATACAAAAGCAACACGTTGCACCCTTTAGTTCAGGAGCAATGACATCATGCTTCAGCAAAAAATGAGCAGCGTCCTTTCGTCAGTCAATCAAATGTCAGTGTTGCTTTTGAAAAGCCTTTCTTTCTCTTCGTATAGATTTTTTCTAGAGGGCAGCAGCAGCCACAACAACAGCAAAAAAAATGGAACTGTATTTCAGTTAGAATCTCCACATAGGGTTGCATGTTAGTTCATGTTCGGATGATATTTTCCGCAAATCACATGCGGGCAACCTAACAAGAACAATACCAAAAGTCGGCACGTAATCAGCATATTACTGTTGCATTTTCCCTCCAGGTTTACTGGAGGTCCTACAGACTTTATCTGTCTGTGTGTCTGTCTGTCTGTCCCGTCTCCACGGCCTATATCTCAAAAACTACTGGACGGATTTCCTTGAGATTTTGCACACTGACTGGAAGTTAGGTCCCATTCAATATTATCAAATTTTCAGAATCGAGGTTTGAAAAGAAAGTGACTTTTTTACATTTTGGTGTTTCAATGAAAACGATTCAACAGACTCCATTTTGCAAAATCTGTGACGTCATTATTTGACGTCGAATAACGTGACGTAATTTGCGAGGAGATTTTTGAAGGAGGGTGAATAGAATAGAATAGAATTCTTCGGCTTGCTTAGGCGTCCAGGGCCTATCGCCGATTCTGGTAGTTCTCTGGCTGTATTTTTATTGTTCTTGGCCCGTATTCACGACGGCGATTTATCTTTTTAACACTCGATTTATCTCCTATCCACGATTTATCTTGACTTCGGTTTATATTCTCCTATTCATGACGGCAATTTAGCCCTAAACTCGCGTCAAAGCAGAGTGTTAAACTATTCTCCCGAAGTCGGCAAGATAAATAGATAAACCGGGGTTATCGAGAGAGGCAAGATGGCAGCGATTGTGCTTAAGAAACGAATTCATGACAATCTGTTAAGGAAAAACCGAGTATTCCGAGACCGAAGGCACCCGTTAGAAGTATTTAATGATGAAGAGGTGTTCAGAAAGATTCGATTCCATCGAAAGGAAATCTTGGCCATCACCGACGAGATCCATAAAGAAATCAGTCGAACCCAGAATTATTCAAAGGCACAGCAACCGAAAGAATGACGTCGTCAGGCAAGTCCTTCTTGCGCTTAGATTTTATGTAAGCGGCGCATTTCAGGACCAACACACTCATTTCGGTTTCACTGAAGTTTTTTGCCCTTGCCTTTCTCTCTTTTTTCTTGCTAGCCATTTTTTTCTATCTACTCCACGTATTTAGATATAGATCAGTGTCTACGCGAAGAAAACACAACGTAACCACGGTAACCACACACGGTGTGTGCGTGAATCACTGAATGAGTACGAATGCACATGTCTGGGTTGAACATCTATAATACACTTCCTCCTCTGTGTGACTGTGTGAGTGTTAATTCAGCGTCTATGACATGCCAAAGGAAAGCAAAGCATGTCATAATAGGAGCTTCCTGAACCTATCCATCATGTTTAAAATATATGGTTGATTGTTCCTGGGCCGATAGCTTAGAAATGGATTTACATGCTTTACAAATACTCCGTCATTGCAATTCTCTAATGGCTCAGCTGGTAGAGCGTTCGACTCTTGGTCATGCATGACCAGGTTTGATTCTGCGCTGACACTTTTTTTCCTTCTCTTTTTTCGAGAGGTTGTGGTTTTGTTGTGTTTTTATGTGTGTTTTCCCCCTCTTTTCTCGAGAGGTTGCGGGTTCGAACCCAATCTTTTCTTAAATGCCAAAACCTGGAGGTTCAGCGCCAGCGGTTTTTATTAATCGCTGTTTCACAAAAAGGTTACACACGCATGGATGCAAAAGTAAATGCTGTCTCATTTACAAATCAACTCATGGAGCTGCCAGTGAGGAGAACAAATTGCAAATGGCTGAATAATTAACAACCAAAAGACAAGAGCGCGACGGAAAATAAACACGAACAAGCCAGCGATATGGGTGCTCGTAGGAGAAAGTGAATTATTCGTGGTCACGGTTGTAGGACTGACATCTTCGACTCATTAGTCTTAGAATTGCTCCACGTATCAACCACCAGGGGATATTATTGACGTTGTGGTGATATACTGTTTGATTTTAGGACAGGAACACCGCATACACTGAGAGAGAGAGAGAGAGAGAGAGAGAGAGACAGAGACAGAGACAGAGACAGATACAGAGACAGAGAGAGAAAGAGAAAGAGAAAGAGACAGAGTGAAAGAGAAAGACAGACAAACAGACATACAGACAGACAGACAGACAGACAGACAGACAGACAGACAGACAGACAGACAGACAGACAGACAGACAGACAGACAGACAGACAGACAGACAGACAGACAGACAGACAGACAGACAGACAGACAGACAGACAGACAGAAAAAACAGATAGACAGAGAAAGTGAGACCGAGAGAGAGGGAGGAGACCGAGAGAGAGGGAGGAGACAGAGAGAGAGAGAGAGAGAGAGAGAGAGAGAGAGAGAGAGAGAGAGAGAGATGGAGAGAGTAAGGGACAGAGAGATGGAGAGAGTAAGGGACAGAGAAAGAGAGGGAGAGTGAGGGAGAGAGAAAGAGAGAGAAGGGGGGAGGGAGAGAGAGAGAAGGGGGGAGGGAGGGAGGGACAAAAGGAGAGAGGGGGAGGAAAGAGGGACAAAGAGAGTGAGAGAGAAAGGGGGAGGGAGGGACAAAGAGAGAGATTGAGGGAGGGAGGGAGGAACAGACACAGAGAGAGAGAGAGAGACAGAGACAGAGACAGATACAGATACAGATACAGATACAGAGACAGAGAGAGAAAGAGAAAGAGAAAACTATATGGAGTGATAGAGAAAGAGAGGGAGAGGGAGGGAGAGAGAAAGAGAGAGAAGGGGGAGGGAGAGAGAGAGAAGGGGGGAGGGAGAGAGAGAGAAGGGGGGAGGGAGAGAGAGAGAAGGGGGGAGGGACGGAGGGACAAAAGGAGAGAGGGGGAGGAAAGAGGGACAAAAAGAGTGAGAGAGAGAGGAGGAGGGAGGGACAAAGAGAGAGATTGAGGGAGGGAGGGAGGAACAGACACAGAGAGAGAGAGAGAGGGAGAGAGAGAGAGAGAGAGAGAGAGAGAGAGAGAGAGAGAGAGAGAGAGAGAGAGAGAGAGAGAGAGAGGGAGGGAGAGAGGAGCACAAAGTAAATAAACAACACAGAGCCAGCTATGCAGACTGTTATGAGTGGAGATATTTTATTTAAAGTTAGTTCATTGTACACTTTAAGAGCCAGCCAGGTCTCAAATCTCTCCCTTAGAGAAACCAGCCAGCCATTGAAATATTGTGCTAGAACGTGAGAATTTGAACATAACAAAGAGAAGTTAACATTCTGCTGCGTAGATTGTGCCGAAAATAGAATTGGTCAGTGAGGAGACAAAAGAAACCACCTCGTGACTAAATTAAACAAAAGACTCTCGTGACTAGAATGAACAAAGGACCCTCGTGACCAAGATTAACAGAAGACACACGTGACTAAGATACAAGATGGCGTCTAGAGAGTGATTGGTCAATAGACGACATCCCACACAGCTATAAATTCCTCCACCTTCTCCTATCTCTCTCTCTCTCTCACCCTACCGCTTGCGCGTACAGTCCACATGAAGTGACTGTGCCCCATGTCGAACAGATGGCCGGGATTCATCACCTCCGCCAGAAGATAAGGGTTGTAGGCGGCCACGCTTGATCAGGCCCCGACAGCGTTATGACTGAGGCCTGATCCCTGACCTACCACCAGCCTCAACGGGGATGGGAGATGATCTACGCTACCCTTCCCTTTCCCCATGATTCACCATCAGGCGACCACGCTTGACCGGACCCCCACCGACAACGAGATGCGAGACCCACGGATAATGCTAGGCCTGACCACCCTACCAGCGTCACGCCTGACCTACCAACACCCACAGCACGGAGGGGAGACGTTCGATGATACCCTCCCTTCCTCCAAGTGCCAGCACTAAAGATTCGTGACCAGTCTACATCTCACCCAACCCTACCAGCTCATCATTCTACAACCCTATTGAAAAGGATCTACGCTCATCAGCGGTCAGCTAAACTGACGCTAACAGATAAGTGTCACTATTGAAAGGCTGGCTGGCTAAACCTTATATGAGTTGATGCTTTGAATTAGTTGTATTAAGAATTATCATTTTTTCCATATTATTAAAGTCATTTTTAAAGTCAAATCCCACCTACTTTCTTCTCTGTGTTGTCTCGTTCACCCCTTGATTGCATGGAAAGAAAGTGAATGTTACAAGACGGTAAATAGAAACCCCTAGACAATCTCTCTCGAGTGAGAGATCAAGAGCCCCGTCTCGTAACAAGACACATGAACGTGCAGGTTCTTGCACACACTCGGGTACTCATTCACGCTCACATAGGCAGACATACAAACGGGCACACAAACAATGATGATCAGATGTGTTGAAAGATGTATAAAGACGCATGTCGACAGGCACACATACATACGCAGACTCCATGATCAAACCTCTCTCTCTCTCTCTCTCTCTCTCTCTCTCTCTCTCTCTCTCTCTCTCCTCTCGTATGGGGTCTCTCGGGACAAAAAGATTTAGAAAAAGTGCACATGTTTGCATGAAAACGTTTCTTGGGTCTTGACGTGCGATCGCCCAATACTATGATTTACCGCGAGACTGGGAGATCCCCCCTGATTCTGAATGTTTTGTTAAGGGCAGTGAAATACTGGTTTAAGGTAAGCAAAATGCATAGAGATAGACTTCCCAAGCAAGCCTACCTTATGCTCAACAACACCAACTTTCCAGCAAAATTAAACTGGGCTAAGGCTGTTGAGAAATTTTTTGCAAGAATGGGGTATAACTTTGTTTGGGCGAACGGGGGCTGCGCTAATGAGAAATGTTTCCTGAAATCAGTAGAGCTAATGCTAAGATATTGTTTCAGGCAAGAGTGGAATGAGAAACTCTGTAGAAGCGAAAGATTTGCAGTCTACCAGACTTTGAAAAGCTCCTTTGAATGTAAAAGCTATCTCAATAGGATTAACATTAAGAAATTTAGGGATTCATTTATAAGATTCAGGTTGAGAATTAACGAACTGCGTAATAATGTAACGTGGTGTAGAGAAAAAGTTGTTCGATCATGTCCATTCTGTATTGATAAAGTAGAAAATGAAGAACATGTTAAAATTAATTGCCCTAAATATACTTCTCTTAGGGAGCAGTACTTAACAAAGTATATTAACCCTGTCATGAATAGAGATGTTTTTGCTTAAGTTG
>JAWQFJ010004462.1:47500-70000 GCA_034096865.1 Theodoxus fluviatilis | reverse complement strand
GAAATCGATGTTTAGAAAATGAATTGACGAAAACATGGCGGCCAGTATCGAGTGTATCACAACAAGCGGAGGAATACACTCACGATGTGATATGGCATTCAGCGTGGCCGAGACTCTGTGTTCAGAACGGTGGTATGCATGTTATGGAAGATTTAAGGCTATCACGTGACCAACCTGTTGCTGAGACTATATTCACTAGTCTCAGCCACGCTGAATGGTTGCTGATGCTACTTACACAACCACCATCAGACATTACTTGTTTCGCTTATTTACTTGTTTACCTCGTGTACATAATTAATGCCACGATGTAAATGTGAACTTGCAAGTACACCTTCATCCTAATGCAACGAGCGGAATACAATTACATGCACGTTTTGTGTTGGGCTTCAGAGTTCACAGCTGCAGATTTTAGGGGAGTTCAGAAGGCGCAGCGATTCAAAGCGCTGCTCAGCGCTGCATGTGATTCACTCCTGAACGGCCAATTTGGGGCGTGATTCACTCAGCGCTGAGCAGCGCTGTGAATCACCAATCCGACGTGCAGCAGGATGATTTTGCATCATTTCAAAATGGGGTCTTGGATCCCGCACTGGCCGTCGACGCGTAAAATAACCCTCAGAAACATCATTTTGGGACTGGAACGGGCTTTATTTGCCCCAAGCGCCCTGTATGCGCGAGTAATGGCAAGTAAGGATGACACCGTAGTGGACTTTATTCATGCAGAATACATTTAAACGTGCATAAACGATGTCTGTGGCGAAGAAAACACTTTCTTCGCGTCTATCAACACAACATGGGGCGCAGAAGATTTACCTCCCCTTTAACAAGTGAAGCGCTGCACAAAATCTGGGGCGTTCAGGAGTGGCATGAAGCGCTCAATTGCCAACATGAAGCGCTCATTCAGCGCTGAGTACTTCTGAACAAGCCTTTTGATTGCGATCTCGTTGTATGCGGTCGAATGCATTGTCTCCATTTTGAACCAGAATACAAAGCAATTTATGCGTGCTTGAAGATATAAAATGCGCGCCAAATCAACAATGACTTCTCATGATACATTCTAGCAACTATCCTATAGAGCAGCGTGAGTCACAGTAGATCAATCTGTTCGCTGAACATGAAGTTCCAAGTGTCTCTCTCAAAGCGGCTAGCGACAAAACGCTTGGCACAGTCGCTGGCAACATTGACAGGCCAGCTTGTACACGTTTTCACAGCACCTAAGGCTTGTTCAGGAGGCGCAGCGATTCAAAGCGCTGCTCAGCGCTGCATGTGATTCACTCCTGAACGGCAATTTTGGGGCGTGATTCACTCAGCGCTGAGCAGCGCTGTGAATCACCAATCCGACGTGCTTCAGATGATTTTGCATCACAATCAAAATGGCGTCTTCGATCCCGCACTGGCCGTCGATGCGTAAAATAACCCTCAGAAACATCATTTTGGGACTGGAACGGGCTTTATTTGCCCCAAACGCTCTGTATGTGCGAGTAATGGCAAGTAAGAATGACACAGTAGTGGACTTTATTCATGCAGAATACATTTAAACGTGCATAAACGATGTCTGTGGCAAAGAAAACACTTTCTTCGCGTCTATCAACACAACATGGGGCGCAGAAGATTTACCTCCCCTTTAACAAATGAAGCGCTGCACAAAATCTGAGGCGTTCTGGAGTGGCAAAGAGCGCTCAATTGCCAACATGAAGCGCTCATGCAGCGCTGAGTACATGTACTCCTGAACAAGCCTCTAGACTCGCGCTGTGACGAGTCAACATGTAAAGATTGTGCTGCTCTCTGTATAGCTCTGTCAACCTCGCCATGATGCCATGAAGGAATCATTTGCGCTTCCAGACCAGCATCTGTACAACGCATTGCGATTGGCAGATGTCATTAGATGGCAGTAGCGGTTCAACACAAAATAGGACAGTTTCTATTCCATTCCATACGCATCTGTGCGGCCTGGCAGCATCGTTTTCTACACGTAAGGGAAGCCATGGGCGCTGGTCATGTAAACAAAGGGTCGTGAGGACAGCGTCCGTGTGGAACGTGTGGAATCGCCTCGTGCAAAGCGGGTTTCAGCACACTTGACCTGCAGACGCTTGCGACTAGTGAGTGCGGCATTTACAGCTGCTCATCCCATTAAATGCATCCTTGAGCAAGATGCTTCACTCACTTATCCCCACCCAGGAATAAAACGGGTACCTGTGAGGGCTGAGCGGAAACGTCGTGAAATATTACTTTTGGGGTGTTCGTTCTAAGTCTGACTGTGTGCATGCTCCCCGAGACTAGAGAGGGTGTTGGAGTGTTAAAATGCAGTAGCCCAATGGCCGGGGGGGTAAATGTCTGCGGTTTGAGCAGCCATTGCTAGGTGAAGAGTTGCAATCTAAAAAGGCACCTGTTCATGTTACATCTGTCGACTGACAGACTAAATTACATAGTCCGCAGCATGGTCAAGATATCACAAAGCCAATGGGCGTTACTGACGTCCTTGATCGTCCGCTCCCTCCAAAAGACAGTCATCAAAACGTAAGCAGCAGTTTACAAAAGTTTGTAGAAAGAATAGTTCTGGCACCCTGGCTGACTTGTGGCAAAAGGCATATCACACTCATAGAAAGTTGCATGAGGTGATGAGGATTGCATTCCAGCATACATAATTATGCAACGCTTTGATTTGTGACATGTCACTTCTCGCGAATCCATAAAGAAGAGCTTTGAACGTTTGAACCTCTACTGTAGGTAAAGAAAAATGAATTTCCTCTCGAAGAACCGTACTATTTGTACATGTACATAAGGGATTGTTTACAGTCACGCTCGCTGTCCAATGTGGAGCAAAACAGGTGTGTAAGGACAAAAACAGAACAAGAAACTTCCAGAGAAGCGAGTCGACTGACCGTCTTCAGAGGAAGAGCTCCCGTCTTCAACTGTTTCGGCCCTGTCTCCCTGACGGTCTCGGGGAGGGGGGGGGGTGGGGGTGGGGGTGGAGGGGGGCATACTTGGATCATGACCTCAGATGCCCGACAGTCCTCTAAAATGGCCAGTCACTCAGTGTGATTGTCTCTGTTATCTGCCACGTTGAAGCGCAGACTGGAGATGTCTAACGAAGGAATCCCAATCACCTAAGCTCATGAATTGGTCTCTCCTTTGCCAGGGTCTGTCCCCAGGGTGCCCTATGCGGAGTCTCGTTTCCCAGTGTTCCTCTTCAACCAGATCCAGGAGGCTGCCCTCTCTGCTGCTTTTGCCACTGCCCCAGGAACTTTGTGGTCTGTCTCGTGGGGAGACCCAGCTGCTTGCAGACATTGCGAACCGAATAACTGACAAATGCCCTCGCTCCCGTGTCTGCTGGGAGAACTGGGGCCCTGAATGCCCGTGAGGCCGGGTGCTGGGCAAGTGGCTTGTACTTTGCCAATTTCATTGATATGAGGACAAGGACTAAATCAGTCCCAGTGCGTCCACCAATTTCGCGATTAGTACTTTCATAATCTTCATCATCATCGTTATGCCTCTCTTCTTCTTTTTTTTGTTTCTGAGAAAATTATATTGGGGAATTACATTCCCGATCACCGCTGTGCAGCTCCCAGAATCCCGCAGACGTTGGAGTTAATAATAGACACTCCACGCCTTATTACGCAATTTGTAAGAGACGAAAAACTAGAGAAATGAAGTCTCATCCTAGGTGAGGGGGGAGGAATGAATGAACACATGAATGAATGAAGTTTTACGGGCCATCAGCCTCTGTAGGCTATGTAAGACCACTGGTCACGAAAATCATCTCAGCCGGTCAAGGTGATAGCAAGTCGTCTCGAACTCCCGTCATTCGCCTCCTATTAATCGCATAGAGAGACGCGGTGAGTCTTTTCTTATCCCTGCTCTTACAGAGTGGGGAGGGAGGAATGGGGTGGGATGCTAATGGGAGCGTCTTTTGGACTGGGGGCGTGATTGAAAGGGTGGGGGTGGGGGTTGTGGTGGTGGTGGTTGTGGTTGTGGCGGTGGGGGTGGAGGTGGTGGTGGTGGTTGTGGTTGTGGTTGTGGCGGTGGTGGTGGTGATGGTGACGGTGGCGGTGGTGACAGTGACGGTGGTGGTGGTGGTGGCGGTGGTTTTGGCGGTGGTGGCGATGGCCGTAGTGGCGGTGGTGGCTGTGGCGGCAGTGGCGGCGATGGCGGCGGTGGTGGCGGTGGTGGTGGTGGTGGTGGTGGTGGCAGTGGTGGTGGTAGTGGTAGTGGTAGTGGTAGTGGTAGTGGTAGTGGTGGTGGTAGTGGTGGTGGTGGTGGTGGTGGTGGTGGTGGTGGTGGTGATGGTAGTGGTAGTGGTGGTGGTGGTAGCAGTGGCAGTGGCAGTGGTGGTGGTGGTGGTTGTAGTGGTGGTGGTGGTGGTGGTGGTGATGGTGGTGGTAGCAGTGGCAGTGGTGGTGGTGGTGGTGATGGTGGTGGTAGCAGTGGCAGTGGCAGTGGTGGTGGTGGTTGTAGTGGTGGTAGTGGTAGTGGTAGTGGTGGTGGTGGTAGCAGTGGCAGTGGCAGTGGTGGTGGTGGTGGTGGTGGTGGTGGTGGTGGTGGTGGTGGTGGTGATGGTAGTGGTAGTGGTGGTGGTGGTAGCAGTGGCAGTGGCAGGTGTGGTGGCGCTACTGCTGCTGCTACTAGTGGGAGAGTTTCTTGCAGAAAGCTCCATTGTTTCCCACTCCATTCTCAAAAATACGTTCCCTGTATCGCTCCTTGTGGAGTTCGTCAGTGAAGATCGCTGAACCCTGACGCAAACTGCCCATCCGTGAACAGTTGAAGTTTGCATACAACGCACGGCTCACACACATCCTTTACAAGTTAGCACATGGCAGGGGGAGCGGGCTGGCAGAGGCCGACTCCTTTCAACCGAGCCCGCCCAAGCAGCCAATGTAGTTAGCACGCGAGAACGCTTCAGAAACGCGTCCAGAAGAAACATTCTTCGTGATAAAGCTGTTGGGAGGTGGCTAATACCGCGTGCAGAGCGACTCCAAAGTTACGGCTAATGCATTGCTTTGCCAGGTGAAGTCGCTGGTAGGAATGCTCCATCCTGCTTTTTGTACAGCGTTTCGCCTTACTAACAATGCATGAATAAACACGTACACATACAGACGTAGGCACGACAAAGCCACACATACGCCCTCTCTCTCTGTCTCTCTCTCTCTCTCTCTCTCTCTCTCTCTCTCTCTCTCTCTCTCTCTCTCTCTCTCGCTCTGTCTCCCTCTGTCTGTCTGTCTGTCTGTCTGTCTGTCTCTCTCTGTCTGTCTCTTTCTCTCTCTCTCTATCTCTCTCTCTCTCTCGCTCTGTCTCCCTCTGTCTGTCTGTCTCTCTCTCTCTCGCTCTGTCTCCCTCTGTCTGTCTGTCTGTCTGTCTGTCCATCTCTCTCTCTCTCTCTCTCACTGTTTCTCTCAGTCTTGCTATCTTGCTGTCTCTCTCTCTCTCTCTCTCTCTCTTTCTCTCTCTCTCATTACTTACACCAGTGGTGACTGGAGAGATGGAGACAGACAGATATCCAGGGAAAGCAGCTACAGCTGTGCAGCGGTGAGCCAGCAAATTCAGACAGACGCCTCGCCTCGATGGCGATGTATGGCATTGAACTCAGCCAAACTCCCCAACAATGGCCCGCACGCACCACAACACAAGTGTGAATGCGGACGTGGTTCGAAGGACTCCAGCAGGCACAGTCGAATTCCCGGTCCAGACAAAGACGTGTGACTGAAGCCCCTGGGCAAGGATGAGAAACACTTCAATGCTTGTCCTCAGCACACGTGCCCTTTGACGTATGGGTGTCAGTAACCGCATGCAGCTCCGGTCTGTTGAATCCGTCTACGTTGCAATACGATGATCCTCTGACATCAATGTTAGCTAATGAACACGCAAAAGTGCAACAACAAAAAAAGAAAGTCTACGGATCATGTTCAATAAGATGATACTGCAGATAAGCAGCAACAGCAAATGAATGGGTGGAGTGGTGGGTCTTTTGGGCCCTCAACCTTTGGAGCATGTCTAACCTCTTCTTGTGCGACGGTTGAAACATGAACCACCTTATCCGACCCTTCTACTCCCCCCGAAAAAGTTTGGTTATGGCAACATCCCCCCCCCCCTAAAAAAAGAAAGAAAGCAAAAAAGTATATAGGTAGGCCTGACTTCTTTTAGGAGGCCATATTGAGACAGCGTATATTTTGTATGTACTGTATGTGTTTGTTTAAAGAAATACCATGTGTACAGCAAATTCATCTGAACATAAATCATAATTTCTCTTCTGCTGACACTTATCTCATCCTTAAACCATGCTCACGCGGGAGATGGCACAGTGCGCAGTTTGTTGTTTATCTTCGTTATCCCACATTCACCATCCCTTTTCATCCCCGCCCCCCCCCCCCCCCCCCCCCCCCCCCCCCAATAATAAATTGTAGAGTCGGCGAGTAACATACGTGTTGGACGGGATGCCACAACCTCAACTAATTATATTTTCCTAAGACAGTCAAGGTTCTCTGTACGCAGTCGTGCGCCGTTCAAGACTTGCATAGGGAGACGCAACGAGGAATCTTACCCTCGACTCACAGAGACGTCACTGAATGGAAAAATAACAACAACGACTAAAGCCATGGTGACTTCGTCACTGCGGCGGTTAATGTTAGCAGCTTCTACAACCAAACGCCTTGCAGATGTAAGTACCGCGCTTCTGCTATCATCGCCTGAATTTCCCAACACAATGTCAGGTTGCGATAGATGCTAAGGTGATTAATCCAGTCGGTTAGACTTCCACGAGCGGGCCACACTAGTGGACTCGTCCGAGTAGAGGGAAAGGCAACGAAATCGAAAAGGTAGGATTTGATGTATGGATTGTGTTAATGTGCTTGTCGGTATGTGTGCGCGTGTGTGTGTGCGTGCGCGCGCGCGCGCGCGTGTGTGTGTGTGTGTGTGTGCGCGCGTGCGCGTTTATGTGCACGTGTGTTTTGTCCTGCTGGAGTTACTGGAGAGGATTTTTTTTTAACCTGCAGCCAGGAGTTCCAGCTGACGTGAGAGGCATTGAGCGGCTCACCCATATGTTGTGCACAAGTTGTTCTCAGTCATGTGTAACAACCTTTCCAAAACCCCTCCACCAAAAAATAGATATATAAACTTCTGCAGAGACGAGAACATGAATTTCCGTTGTAGCAACGTACCAGTCAAACAGGATGCAAGGTATTTTTCTGGCTCGTTTGTGAAAACAAAGACGTATTGAACTGGAGACGCAAACTGTAATTTACCGTGTGTGTGTTTTTTTTCGAGATCTACCGAACGTCGTCAAGCAGTTCCCTACTTTTAAACGATGGAGTTTAACGTACCAGTAATCAGGCAATGACAGAACTTATATCACGCCATGACACACAAAGAAAAGTGATCAAAACCACTTACCTGTGTGCCTCACTCGCTCATCCTTAATCCAGCCGTGACTTTTCAGGCTGGGTAGAATATATAACGCCGGTTCGCTTCCGTCTCACAATTCAACAACGGATTCAGGTCGGCACGTTGAACCGCCGCAGATTGTAACTTCGACAAGAGCAGAGTTCTTGTAGCTGGGGAGATAACCTCCGCAGAAGTCGGAAACAAGACGTGACGTAAAGGGGAACTACCCCTGGACGGAGCTGCGCCAGTGAACGCCGAAGCCTCGACTGAGACAGCTTTTAGCGAAAGCAGCCAAGCTGTGCTGCCCTCTGATTGGCTGCGAGAGACTCTCCACCTCGCCCACACGCAGCCTGGGAAATCTAACGGAGCTGAAGCTGAACAGCGTTAGTGTTCTTTTACGTCACTCCTCCACCTCGAGTTACGACGTCTCTGGAATGACAAAGGAATCTCTTGAAAAGGGAGGCGCATGAAGGAACGCGAGAGGCGATTGAGCTTGCCGACGAAAATAGCATCAGTTTATTCTGGAGCAGAGTATACCCTTATTTTCGAGACAGTCGAGGCAGATTGGAATAGATTTGTGGGTGCCGTTGGTTAGTAAGGGTGTTTTAAAGACCCATTGAAGAATTCAAGCTTTCACTTTTTATAGGATGGTCGGGAGAGGAAAAAGCGGAGGAGGGTGGAGGAGGAAGAAGGAGAGGGGAGGAGGAAGAAGGAGAGGGGAGGAGGGAGAAGAAGGGAGGAGGGAGAAGGAGAGGGGAGAGGGGGGAGGAGAGAGAAGGAAAGGGGAGAAGGGGGAGGAGAGGGGAGGGGGCAGGAGGGGGCAGGATGGGGGGGAGGGGGTGGAGGGGGAGACGGGAGGAGAGGGGAGGAGGGAGAAGAAAAGGGGAGGAGGAAGAAGGAGAGGGGAGTGGGGGGAGAAGAGAGAAGGAGAGGGGAGAAGGGGGGGAGGGGGCAGGATGGGGGGAGGGGGGGGAGGGGGAGACGGGAGGAGAGGGGAGGAGGGAGAAGGAGAGGGGAGAGGGGGGAGAAGGAAAGGGGAGAAGGGGGAGGAGGGGGGAGGGGGCATGAGGGAGCAGGATGGGGGGGACGGGGAGAAGGGGGAGATGGGAGGAGAGGGGAGGAGGGAGAAGGAGATGGGAGAAGGGGGAGGAGGGGGAGGGGGCAGGAGGGGGCAGGATGGGGGGGAGGGCGAGGAGAGGGAGACGGGAGGAGAGGGGAGGAGGGAGAAGGAGAGGAGAGGAGGGGGTAGAAGGGGGAAAGAGAGGGGTAGAGGGGGAGGGGTAGAAGGGGGAGGAGGGGGACAGACGGGGGAGGGGTAGAAGGGGGAAAGAGAGGGGTAGAGGGGGGAGGGGTAGAGGGGGGAGGGGTAGAGGGGGGAGGGGTAGAGGGGGGAGGGGTAGAGGGGGGAGGGGGCAGCGGGCGCTAGCCGAGTTGTTACAGTGTTACAGTGTGTTTTAGACACAGCAATATACAGCTTGAAATGCTATACGCAATAAGAATCATTCTCGACAGATGTGCCTCCAGCCCTACCCACACCCACACCTCCACCTCAACCCACACCCACACCCTTAACAACAACCACACCCCCATCCCCACGCCCAACTTGCCTTGCTTTGCCTTGCCTTGCCTTGCCTTGCCTTGCCTTGCCTTGCCTTGCCTTGCCTTGCCTTGCCTTGCCTTGCCTTGCCTTGCCTTGCCTTGCTTTGCCTTGCCTTGCCTTGCTGTGCCTTGCTGTGCCTTGCCTTGCCTTGCCTTGCCTTGCCTTGTCTTGCCTTGCCTTGCTTTGCTTTGCCTTGCCTTTGCTTTGCCTTGCCTTGCCTTGCCTTGCCTTGCCTTGCCTTGCCTTGCTTTGCCTTGCCTTGCCTTGCCTTGCCTTGCTTTGCCTTGCCTTGCCTTGTCTTGTCTTGTCTTGTCTGTCTTGTTCGTTTGTTTGTCTGTCTGTCTGTTTGTCTGTCTGCCTGTCTGTCTGTCTCTCTGTTTGTCTGTCTGTCTGTCTGTCTGTCTGTCTGTCTGTCTGTCTGTCTGTCTGTCTGTCTGTCTGTCTGTATGTCTGTCTGTCTGTCCTTCTGGCTGTCCTTCTGGCTGTCTTTTCTTGCTGTCTCTCTCTCTTCTCTCTCTCTTCTCTCTCTCTCTCTCTCTCTCTCTCTCTCTCGCTCGCTCTCTCTCTCTCTTTCTCTCTCTCTTTCTCTTTCTCGCTCTTCCTCATGGCTAGCAGAAGGAGGATGCCAATCTCTGAGAGAGAGAGAGAGAGAGAGAGAGAGGAGAAAGAGAGAGAGAGGGGGGAGGAGGAGAAAGAGAGAGAGAAAGAGAGAGAGAGCGCGAGAGAGAGAGAGAGAGAGAGAGAGAGTGAGAGTGAGAGTGAGAGAGTGAGAGAGAGAATAAGAGAGAGTGAGAGAGTGAGTGAGAGAGAGAGAGACAGAGAGAAAGACAGAGAGAGAGAGAGAGAGAGAGAAAGAGAGAGAGAGAGAGTGAGAGAGAGAGAGAGAGAGAAAGAGAGAGAAGATTTCGGTTTGCACTGTAAAAATAGGAAAATTGAAACAAATGATCGAGCAGTACATCACATAATAAGTTAAACGATAAATCCCCTCTGAAAAATGTTAATTTGTAGTTCACTCAAATTTCTTTTTATATTAAAAAATTTGACAGACTTATTTCCACCCTTTAGTGACAGTATTTTGCTACCCTTTTTAAATGTCATTTCTTCCAGCGCTGCTCAACATAGCCATCAGACTCAAACAATACAAGAAATTAAATAATCGCTGAACCGGATGTGTAAAAATAGCAGCCTCGCGAGACCCTCCATCTTTGAATGATAAAAACTGGAATGCGTATAGTAGGAGAGTATGTAATAATGTGTGGATTTATATAGCGCCTTACCATGAGTTAAGACATGCTCAAGGCGCATACATACACAACCATTACATTATACAATAACAGTCAATCACATCAAAGGTAACTTAATAAACTTAATAACATAGGAGTCAGACATTCACTTCAGGCATTCGACAAACTGATGTACAGCGTCACCGCTTATCCATGAAACTGGGGAGAGGGGGAGGAGAGACAGGAGGGTGGTAGGGGGCTTAGGCAAGCTAGTACAAAGAGAACAGTGAGGGGAGGAAGATGAAGAAACTTAGACAGGATTCGGGAACGATTTCAAGAAGAGGTGAGTTTTGAGAGCAGAGCGAAAGGTCGAGGGAGATGTAGAGTGACGAACAGAGGCGGGGAGGTCATTCCAGATAGAGGGAGCCTGATAAAAGAAAGAGCGTTCACCAAATTTTGTTTTAACTGGAGGGTCCTCCGGGAACCTGAGGATTCTTGTGTCTGCGGAAGAGCGTAGCTGTCTAGCGGGTGTGTAGGTGCGCATGGGTTTAGAGAGATATTGAGGAAGGGATTCAGCGAAGTAATGGTAGCAAAGACAGGCAATCTTGTATTGGACTCTAGCACTAATGGGCAACCAGTGGAGAGAGCGGAAGAGAGGAGTGAGATGATCTGACTTTTTTGACTTACAGATGAGTCGAGCTGCAGCATCTTGCACTCTTTGAAGTTTATCGGTGAGATATGCGGGACAGCCGGCAAGAAGGCCGTTGCAATAATCCAGGCGACTGAAAATAAGAGCACGGACTAGGATAGTAGTAGCTTGAGTAGTGAGAAGGTGTCTGATTGCGCTTATCTGTCTGAGTTGTATGTATGCAGATTTGCAAGTGTTTTGGACAAAGTCGGAAAGAGAGAGATGAGAGTCGAGGGTGACACCAAGGTTTTTGACTGATGGAACAAAGGCGACGTCAGCGTCTCCTACCCTGACAGAAGAATAGAGGGATGGAGGCGTCACTAGTCTCTGAGACTTGACAAGAAGGCATTCGGTTTTGGACTCGTTCAGCTGGAGTATGTGTCCGTATATTTTGAGAAATAAGGATCGGTCGGTGATGGTTAAAAGTTGCACCAAACCGTTAAGATAGTTTGATTACAGCAGCAACAAAAACGTACTGAGAGTATTGATAACGGGACATGTTACTTTTATAATTTGTACACAGACCCGAAACGATTTGTAAACAAAACACGCTGATGGAGGAAAGTGTCCTGCGCCGTAGCTGGCAGGATTGCACAATGGAAGTGTGATGAATAGCCAAACTAGTAAGAATCAGTGCAGTAACATAATTTACACAGGGATCAGTGCAGTAACATAATTTACACAGGATCAGTACAGTAACATAATTTACACAGGATCAGTACAGTACAGTAACATAATTTACACAGGGATCAGTGCAGTAACATAATTTACACAGGGATCAGTACAGTAACATAATTTACACAGGGATCAGTACAGTAACATAATTTACACAGGATCAGTACAGTAACATAATTTACACAGGATCAGTACAGTAACATAATTTACACAGGATCAGTACAGTAACATAATTTACACAGGATCAGTACAGTAACATAATTTACACAGGATCAGTACAGTAACATAATTTACACAGGATCAGTACAGTAACATAATTTACACAGGATCAGTGCAGTAACATAATTTACACAGGATCAGTACAGTAACGTATGTACACGGGGATCAGTGCTGCACTGATTCCTGTGTAAGTGCGTTACCATTTCTCCAGGTTTCAGTGACAGGCAAAACGCCAACATAGTCAAGTCAGAAATGCTTGGTGGCCGAGGTAGTCCGCGCACCAAAAGTACCGTAATCATATAATTGAGTAATCAAGTGCATGCGAAACACCGGAAAAGTGTGTGTTTGAATCCATAGAATGCAAAGTTGTAAGCCAGCTGGCTCAGGCTCAGCAGGCCCAGCCTTCATGCCCCAGCCACGCAAGTCTTTCCCAAGATGACAGGGACCGCTGGAAGCCAACGAAGAACGAATGATTGACCGCCGCCTGCTTTGGCAACTGGCTCTTTTTTGGTGCGGCATCAACACAGTCCAACACAATTCAATACAACTCAAAGCAACGCAATATAATTCTACTCAGAACAATCCAATTCCATGTAACGCAACAGAATGCAACACAACAGCAACAATACACTGCAGTGCAACATTACACTAATACGTTACACTGCAACGCAACACAACACTACTCAATCCAATTGAACACAATTCCACGTAACTCAATAGAACGCAATTTACTGGAAACATTTACACTGCAGTGCGACATCACAACACATGCATTACAACGCAATGCAACACAACTCCATACAACTTAAACAATACAATGTAATAAATACAACGTAATACGGTGCAATACAACACAAAGCAATACAAAGCGATGCTATACAGTAGGCCTACAATACGTTGCAATAAAAACAGTACAGTCGCCGACAGGCTTCGATTGTGCGCGTCTACCAGCTACGGTGTCGGGACACTCCCCTCAATCAGAACGCTTTGTTTACAAATCGTTTACGGGTCTGCGTACAAATTATAATAGTAAGATTCATCCGTTATCAGTATTCTCGATAATTTTAAGTTGTTATCGAACTATCTTCATGTTTTGATGAAATTGTTTAAAACCATTATCGACCGATCTTTATTCCTCAAATGATACTGACACATACGTCTACCACTTTATGCATTCCGGTTCTAATCCTATAAAGATGGCGACTGCTATGTATGTTAGTTTGACACCTGTGAATCCGTCTCCGGCAACTGGGACTTTCGTGCAGGTAGGTTGGAAAGATTTCAGTGAAAGCGCGATGAGCACGAAGTGCAGATCTACAATTCGATGGAAGATGTACTGAGGCAGGCTGCTCTTGCGTCATTCATTATCACTTCTAAGCAGTATCCATTCCTTTCTTGGTGATGCATGTGTTTTAGTGGGAATCTGCGTCTGAATGTGTTGTGGTGTGTGTGTGTGTGTGTGTGTGTGTGTGTGTGTGTGTGAGAGAGAGAGAGAGAGAGAGAGAGAGAGAGAGAGAGAGAGAGAGTGTATGTGTGTGTGTATGTGTGCACGCGCGCGAGTGCGTATGTATGTGTATGCGCATATTTGTTTGTATGTAAGTATGTTTGTGTGTTCGTGTGTGTGTGTGTGTTCGTGTGTGTGTATGTGCGCGTATCTATGTGTGTGTGTATGTGTGTGTGTGTGTGGGGGGGGGATGTGCTTGAGAGAGAGAGAGAGAGAGAGAGAGAGAGAGAGAGGGGGGGGGGAGGGAGGGGGGGGGGGGGAGGAAGGGTGGGAGGGAGGGAAGAAGGGAGGGAGAGAGAGAGAGAGAGAGAGAGAGAGAGAGAGAGAGAGAGAGAGATAGATAGATAGAGAGAGAGATATTGCTGTCGTGGTGACTTCGTCTTTCTCACTGTTCTTTGATTTGTCTGTTTAGAATGCGATCTATATGAATGAATTACACCATTGTTTCTCTTCTCGACATAGTGTACGTCTCCCAATGGGTAGCTATGGAAAGCGTGTCCACGGCAACACTACGTCATTTTGGACTGTAGGGCAGCTGCGGCGCTGTTTACATTCCTCTGCATCGTTTGTTTTTACGAAGTTGCCTTCTCGACGAATAGGGTTGCGCAGGCTAATTGATCAATGATGCAAATTGAAGACCAGTTACGATCTTTTAAAAGTGGTCATTGACCTTATCAGAATCCTGGGAGGACGGGGAAGCTAATCTATCGGTTCTTTCGAGAGAAAAGTTCTCCGCAACGATTGCGTTTTCATCGTCAAAAACTGGACCAGTCCCCTCCACATGCCTTGTGTGGGTGAATGATGAAATTAATAAGTTACATTGTCTCCTTTTCACTCTGCCAACGTGCAATAATGTTGACACTTTCGGACCGAAAATGTGATTGCGTATGACGAACCATGCACAAGCGATCGAATTCTTTCATTGCAATACACAAATCGATAATTATTCCCGCAAGAAAAAGAACTGTGAAAAGATGGGTGGCTGGAGGGGGATGAGGGCGGTTATTGAAATGAGAAAATTGTATACTCGCAGGAATGGAAAGGCTTGTGTTCTGTCCCTCGCTCTGAAGCCGGAATGATAGTGTGGGTTGGCCTTTGAGTGTGATAGGGAGCCGGCGCATGCGCAGTGCTGGTTCTGCCCACACAAATTTCCCAGTTCGCCCGGGTCATGCGGCGGCCTTTGTTCTGGCGTTCTTAATAAATAGCTTTGCCCTACGTGCAAATTTATTTTATGTTGGCCGCCATAATTTGATATCAAGGGGCATGCAGAGAAGAAACCACAATGAAAACGGGTCTGCGTTTGCGAATGGCCACAGCCGAGCCTCAGTTCTGGTTACTGAAAACTGCAGCTGTGACTCCTTTTAATATGGCAAGGAGGGAAGCGAGCGAGTTCCGCTCTATTTGGGTGATACAAGCGCCATAGCGCGGACAGCTTCCAGGCTGTCCGCGCCACACCGAAATGGAGAGGCAGAAAGGCGAGTCCCAACCGCCCCCTGTGGTTGTGGAACGAGGTGTGTAATCATTGCAAAGCTGAGACACCGGAGGTGCACCGGATGTAACGGCGGAAGGCGGAGGACCTCCAACGGCCGAGCATGCTGATTTGTTCATCCGAGAGGCCTTGTGCTGCTGTAGAGGCGTTCCCGATGCGAAAGCTTTGCCCTTTAAAGGCACGAGTGTCGAGCTGACAGAAGGCCAGAGCGGCCTGGAGTTGTGAGGTAAATACCGATCGAAGAATTGGGGATCTCGACGTGGATTGGAAGAGTGGGCCAGGGAGGGGCCCCCGTAGGTTTAGGTAGAACCCCATGTGTACAACGGGGTACGAAGGGGTGTGTTCCTGGGGATGGACTCTGAGAGTGAACCGCTGACCGGTGGAGTGCTTGAAGGAACGGAATGTGATTGTCATGTGAGCGGGAGTCAAAAGGATTTGATCATACTGGAGGAGGTGTGGGTTATGGGCGGCCGGGCCGGGGATGGTTATCTCACCCAGCCGTAGAAGTGAGTGGAAGGCGAGGCAAAACATGGCTTTGAAGAGGCAACGTTGGTAACCGGGCATCGTGGAGTGGTCGAGGGCGGCAAGGAGCCTAGCGAGCAAGGGTAGAGTGATGGACAGCCTAGAGTCCGCGGGAGCCGCGCGTCTATGGCAAGCGCGGAGTAGCTGCTGAATGTAGCAAGTTCCGGAAGGATCAGACAGGCCATTGAGGCGATGTACGTACCCGATGGCTGAGATGCAGGTAGACATGGTAGAGGGAGAATAGGTTTTAGCAACCAGGAAGGCAATGAAGAGGGCCAGATGATCAGGTGGAATGGGTAGGGACGTGCTGAGGTCGTAGTCAAGTGCAAAAGATATGAAGAGGGCCCAGCTCCATTTGTAGGAAGCCTGCGTGGACGGAGCGAGTGCTTTGTGGAGAAGGGAATTTACGGATGCCTTCAGGGCGTCAAGGGTGGGAGAGGAGGTGTGGGTTCCGGGACAGGATTGGCGTCCGGAGCGGCACGTTTGAAGGCCGCCAGTTGATGGCGGGAAAGAAGATCCGCCAAAGCGTTGTCCTTGCCGGGAACATGCTGCGCTTGAAAAAGAATGTTATACTCTAAGCACACCAGGACCAAGGGGCGAATAAGAGACATGATCACTGTGTCCTTGGATGATTGTTTGTTGATGATATGCACCAAAGCCAGGTTATCGGTATGCAGTCGAATTCAAGAGTTGTTGAGAACCGGTTTCCAAGTTTGGAGAGCAAGCAGGATGGGGTAAAGTTCCAGGAGCGTGATGTTGTGGAGTTTCCACTCGTCCGTCCACTCAGCGAAAAGCCAGCGCCGGCCGAATACCGCTCCGTAACCCCAAGAGGAAGCGTCCGTGTACAAGTGTAACACCGGAGAGGTCAACCACTTTTGGGGCAAAAACATGGACTTGCCATTGAAGTTCCGGAGGAAGGACAGCCAAGTCAAAAGGTCCGCCCTGGCTGATCGAGTTATGCGTATGAAATAGTGTGGGTGACGTACGCCGATGGTTAAGTTGATGAGGCGCCGGAGAAAAGGTCTGCCAGGGTGTACCACTCCACATGCAAAATTCAAAGTCTCAATGATTGACTGCAGCTCTTTCAAAGTGAGTTTGGGGCGGCGGAGACAGCGTTCGATGGCGTCTGAGCAAGTGGACAGTTTGTCAAGGGGGAGCCTAGCTTCGAGAAGCACAGTGTCCAACTCGTATCCCAAAAAGGTCATGGTCGTAGAAGGGGATTGAGTCTTCTCTGGTGCGAGGGGGACACCAATGTCCTCGCAGGTTGATTGAAATGCCTGAAGGTGGCGGTGGCAGGCCTCCTCTGTGGGGGCAATGAAGAGGAAATCGTCTAGAACATGCACTGTGCCCGCGATGCGGAGTTTGTGAACGGCTATCCAATGAAGGGCGGAACTGAGTGTTTCAAAAAAGCGGCAGTTGGAACTGCAACCCATCCGGAGACATTTGTCGTAGAAAAAGCCATTTTCCCAATGCATTCTGAAGAGTGGGTATTGAGAGGGGTGGAGCGGGACAATGCGGAAGGCGTCGGCAATGTCCGTTTTTGCCAAGTAGCAGCCTTGATGGGCGGAGAGAATGTGAGAGACTGCCTGGCCAATGGATTGAAAGGAAACTCGAGAACATTCACTGGAAATTCCGTCGTTGATGGAGCTACCTTGTGGAAAGGAAAGATGGTGGATGAGGCGGTAAGTGTCGGGTTGTTTTTTAGGGACCAGGCCTAGAGAAGAATAACTTGGCTGGAAATGGTGGGTGAGGGAACGGACCAGCAATGCAACCAAGTGAAGATTCCTTGAGAAGTTTTTGGGAGACCAAAGCGGGCAGATCCAGGGTGGATTTGAGGTTGGGTGGTATGGAATGAGAGGCGGTACCTGTGAATCCCACCTGGAAACCTTCCGCAAAACCTGTGATTAAGGTAGAGCGTAAGGACGGGATGTATCCGGACAGCCAGTGGTCGAGTCGGTCAACTCGCACCGGGGTAGGGAGAGGGTCGCTGAGACGGACTGGGCAGCTGAGGGTGGGTACGCAAATTGTAAGAGGTTCGAAAGGATGGTGGATGGGCGGCGGAAAAGGCTGTGGTGGCCCTAGGATCGCGGGAGTTGGTGGGCGGTAGGACACCGGGAGAGAGGAAACACGTCATCAGGCGGGGAGGCCCCCCACGGCAGTGAGAGGCTGGGTGTTGACCCAGACAGCGAAAGCATTTGTGCTGGTATTGGCAACGTATGCCAAATAGGCAGGCGCCTTTGGTGTGGTAGGACTTGCAGGCTCCCCGGGGGACATGAATGGGTTTTTTTTGTGAGAGTGGAGTAGAGGGTCCCGCCTCCTGAGATGTGCGCCTATCGAGGGAGGCCTGCAGAAAGAGCTCGAGGTGGGTTTGACCCCAAGAGGCTAGCTTGCTCTCCAGCAGTTGCCGAAAGCGTTCGTCATAATAGCGCCAGTTCCCACCCTTCTGAAACAGAGAGAAGACAATCTGGAAGTGATGGGAGAGGTCCGGGGCCGGAATTTGGGGTTGTTCGCCCAGGATAGCGGAGAAGACGTTCCACGCCCCCAGCCACTGATGGAACGAAAGAGGGATTTTTGTGGAGGAGGAAGCTGGTACAACCAGCAAACGACCCGTGTTATCGTGCTGCAAGGCTAGGTGCGGTCCCGAAGGGTCAGAATCGGGTATGACGAGAACGTGGAAATCCAAATATTTTCCCTCCCAAACCTGGGTTTTGATTTTGATAGAGATGTGTGTGGACACCGGGATGGAGGCACTGAGGAGAACCGATTGAGGGGAGGTAATGGAGGGGGGAGTCAGCTGGCAGTTTGAAGCACCCGCACCTGTAAGGAGGCCGGGAGTGGTGAAAGCCCCCGCAACGACTGCGGGTCCGAAGGCCGCGTTGGCAGGAGGTGAGGGAGTGGTGGAAGCTCCAAAGGCCACGTTGGCAGGAGTAAGGGAGGGAGTGGTGGAAGCCTCTGCAACAACTGCGGGCGCGAAGACCGTGTTTGCAGGAGCTGGGGAGGGCAGGGGTGGGGGATCGGAAGGAGCAGGTGGCAAAGGAGCAGGACCACGAAGGGCGGTGTGGATGGCGGGCAAAATCCGCGCTATCACCCAGTTGGCCATCGCAGCAATCTGACGTTCGTCCAGGGGGGAGGGGAGGCAGGCTGAAGAGTCACAGGTGTAGGTGGGGCCAGCTCGGAGGAAGCAGCTGCGGTCTTCGGACGTTTCTGTGGTCGACTGGTGGCCTCTCGGCCCCCTGCAGAAGCGTTGTGGTTGGGAGGCATCCCATCAGCCACCGCGGCCCCCAGACGCTCATCAGGCTGGAGAGTAGGGCGTGTGGAGGAGGCCAGCTCGGGGGGAAACCCCTGAATTCCGCAGGAGTCTCTGGTTTTGCCTGGTGGCCTCTTGCACCCCCGCCGAAGCTCTGCGTGTGGGTGGCACTTAAACAGAGCAATGGCAGACGGCAGCATGGTAGGCGGTGGGTGAGAAGAGCAGGGATGTGTGTGATTATGGTATAATAAAGGTTACATGCCCGGAGGATAAAGCAACACCATCGTAATATCAGCGAGCATCCTAATGCTTTAAACGTGCTGTGTGAGCGAGGTAGGAGCCCAAGAGCACTGATGCATTGACAAGGACAAACCAGTCAGGGTTACTAGAACCAGAGATAAGAGCGAAGGCACAGGGGGCGGGGGGGGGGGGGGGGGGGGGGGGGAGACCCTGGCTGTGCAAAAGATACTCCTCAGAACCACATGTGACAAGCAAACAAAAGCGACCCAGTCCCAGGGTCCAAGTAGGCCCCAGGGAACCGCCAGAGATAGGGGGAAAGGGGGGGGGGGGGGGGGCGGGTAGGAACCAGAGGGAGAAGACACATCACTCCAGCACCCAGAACAGGAACGGAGCTCTTGACACTAACAATGGGGGGGGGGGGGGGGGCACCGCGTGGTGTCAGAGGGGGAGAGCAGAGACATCTTGCTTGAAAGGCAACTCATGGAGCGGCAGGCGAGATGTCTTGACCACTGGACTGCGCACCTGAGTGCAAAAAGAGCTGATGATGCTCGTAGGCCAGGGTTCGGGGGCGTATGCAGGATGGTGGCAGACGGACCCACCACCCCCAAACATGACCGAAACTGGTCAACACAGTGTGTGCTATAGGGCACAGCAAGCGACCACAGTGTCAGAGGGGGAGAGCAGAGCGCATATCACCTGAAAGGTAACCCACGGGCCGAGGCTTTAGTTGCGTCAAACCAAAGACGCAGCAGCCCGACCCCCTTTAGAGCGGCAGGCGAGATGCCGTGACCACTGGACTGCGCGCCTGAGTGCAAAAAGACGGGGGGTGGCAGATGGACCCACCACCCCCAAACATGACCGAAAATGGTCAACACAGCGTGTGGTGTAGGGCTCAGCAAGCAACCACAGTGTCAGAGGGGGAGAGCAGAGCACTGAACTGCGTGCCTGAGAGCAAAAAGAGCCAACAATACTTGTGGGCAGAGGTGCGGTGGCGTACGCGGGATGGCAAACCGGTGCTGAGCGTGAAAATTGAGCGCACATTGTGGAATGAACAGTTATCAGGAATCAAGGGAATGAGAACACCAAGGGCCACTGCAAGGCAAAATGGTACTAAGAGTGAAAATTGAGCGCACATCTTGAAACGAACAATTGTCATGTACGCACCACAAGAATCCACTGCAAGGTAAAACAGTACTAAGAGTGAAAATGAGCGCACGTATTGCACATATTGAAATGAACAATTGTCAGGAATCAAGGGAATGAGAACACAATAGGCCACTGCAAGAGAAAACGGTACTAAGAGTAAAAATTAGCGCACGTATTGAACTGAGCAGTTGTCATGAATGAACCACAAAAATACACTGCAAGGTAAAACAGTACTAAGAGTGGAAATGAGCGCGCATATTGAAATGAGAAATTTTTATACCAAACATATTGAAATGAGAAATTTTTATACTCGCAGGAATGGAAAGGCTTGTGTTCTGTCCCTCGCTCTGAAGCCGGAATGATGGTGTGGGTTGGCCTTCGAGTGTGATAGGGAGCCGGCGCATGCGCAGTGCTGGTTCTGCCCACAGAAATTTCCCAGTTCGCCCGGGTCACACGGCGGCCTTTGTTCTGGCGTCCTCCATAAATAGCTTTGCCCTACGTGCAAATTTCTTATCACAGTATAACATCTCCACTTAATAGGTGAATCACTTCGACGATGTTTATGTTAATCTTTTCACTCCGGGGGATTTTGTTTTCCTTTGCATGTTTTGAGCAATGCGCTGGCCTCATACATTGCATGAGTAGCAGCGTTCACTGCTCTCCAATATAAGTATTTTTCAGTCGTGTTTAAATGTTATGCCATTATTCATCCCCTGATATTTGTAGCATACGTTTTGTAGATATAACAAAAATGATATACAGACATGGGTAATCATGACAGCGTTTGTACCAGGAATGGCCGACAACATATTTATCACTTGTCTTGACGAGTTGCTAACAAAAACATTTATAGAGTGGTAGATACGCGTGGTGCATTATGATTTTATCGTCCATTTTGTTGTTGCACGTGGGTTGGATTTGATTTCCATGGTGCTTTGAATGCAGGGTTGGATCTGTGATCTGGCCCTGTACCGATGTCCCCCAAAAGCCTCTGTGGCTGCCTGGGGCTGCCCCTGGCTGAGCTGCTGGAGCAGGCCCCTGGCTGAGCTGCTGGAGCAAGCCCCTGGCTGAGAGACTGGAGCAGGCCCCTGGCTGAGCTGCTGAATCAGGCCCCTGACTGAGCTACTGGAGCAGGCCCCTGACTGAGCTACTGGAGCAGGCCCCTGGCTGAGCTACTGGAGCAGGCCCCTGACTGAGCTACTGGAGCAGGCCCCTGGCTGAGAGACTGGAGCAGGCCTCTGGCTGAGCTACTGGAAAAGGCCCCTGGCTGAGAGACTGGAGCAGGCCCCTGGCTGAGCTGCTGGAGCAGGCCCCTGGCTGAGCTACTGGAGCAGGCCCCTGGCTGAGCTACTGGAGCAGGTCCCTGGCTGAGCTACTGGAGCAGGCCCCTGGCTGAGAGACTGGAGCAGGCCCCTGGCTGAGCTGCTGGAGCAAGCCCCTGGCTGAGCTACTGGAGCAGGCCCCTGGCTGAGCTACTGGAGAAGGCCCCTGGCTGAGCTACTGGAGCAGGCCCCGTGGCTGAGCTACTGGAGCAGGCCCCGTGGCTGAGCTACTGCAGCAGGACCCGAAAGCCCAGGAGTCAGGGGTTCCATCTGAGGAGGGGGCAGCGTTGACTTGGGCCTAATGTTACTCTTGTAAGGATTATCATCAACAATGGAAGAAGTGCAGTGTGGACTGCTGCCACTGCAGACATGATAGGTTATTAATCATGAAAGGGATGCATGATAACTATGATTTATGTGAGAGAGAGAGAGAGAGAGAGACTTTCGACTGTATTTGCGTAGGCCAGCGACCCGTCACAAGGGTACAGAAGTAATATAAACTTGTCAACTTAATCACATACCGATTTTCTCATTTCACATGTTAAAGGCCACATTCCGTGTAATCATTACATTTCTGCCACCAATTAGTTAGCCAATGCTCCTTTACTTCGCCGATTGTAGATGTAGCTTGAGATACTTCTGCCTGGTGTGTCCATACAATGGACAGTCCACAAGAAAGTGCTGTTCATTTTCCAAGCTCTCATCACATTATAGACAATTCAAACTTTTGTCTCCTACATTTTTGTGTTTGTATTTATTCCTCGCTTAATCGTAAAAAAATATTCATCAACTTTTTAATGTTCAACTTATTAATGTATTGTTCCATTTCCATAGATCTGTAAGTCAAGAAGCGATCACTGTCGCTTAATTTTCTATGCCACTCCTGTTCAAAAGTCTTTTAGTCTCTGTTTCAAACAGTTCAGAAAACCTTTTTCATTAATTGTCCCACAATCGCTTCACACATATCCAAATTCCAATCTATATAAGCATTGTTTCACAACTTCAGCCCAAATTACTCTACCGATTAGAGTGGAATAAACTAACACGTGATAAGCCTGTTTTGGCAAGCTGTCAGTTGGCAAATTGCAAAGTTTCAACCAGTATTTGACTGCTCTGATAGTATCACTGATGTGTGAGGGTTATCTCTATAATCTCACCATCTATCACATAATTTGGTGCTCTGGTATCAACGTTTATCAAGTCCTTACAAGCAAACGTGTGATTTCTCAGTTGCTTCATGTCGACCAATACTCC
>JAWQFJ010004462.1:12500-45000 GCA_034096865.1 Theodoxus fluviatilis | reverse complement strand
TTCGGACGGAACATCTTACACATATTTACTTTTAGATATTCTTTATCATTTGATCTTATCGTGCATGTCTATTTATGTACAGATCTTGACAATCTGATCGAATAGTGTATCAGTCCAATTAGGTGTACGGTGCCGTGCTTCGTAAGTCTTTCCCGTTCGTTTTGTCCGCTGGCGTTCTGAGTCATCTGACAGTAACAACCAGAGCAGAAAGATCGCACATCAGCACCCATCGTTGTCCCCCAGCCTCCATCGTAGCATTATCTTCTTCAGGACAACAGCAGCATTCCTGTCAAGTCAAGCCGTGATCGACAGTGACGGATTATAGTAACTGACAAAGATGAATCAGCACTTCATTTGGGTGGACAGACAACATCTGAGTACATGGCTTTCAAAGATTGTCCAATTACTCTCATCATACAAACGAAACTTGTTAAAAACGAATCAATCACAAATTTATTTTGTCAACAGAAATGAACAATGCGAACAAATGGGCTTTTACAGAGGCAAAAGTATTCATTGGAAAGCATATTATCGTACATATTTTTGTCACTCCTATTACCAAAAACCAAGCCATCGCACAAGCCAATGGCCATGCATTCTCCAATTCCACTCTGAATACAAGGATTTGGTCATCAGGCAGTCTTGAAATCTCTTCTCGGCTGCAAAAACTTATGAGGAATGCAAGAGGCATACACGACCTCCAAATAAGAACAGTGTAAATGGACATTCATTGTTTGTTCGAGAGGTTGACATGAGCAGTCACTAACTAGTAACGCTCTTTTAAGATATCCAACATCTGATCATAGCTTAACTCTGCACGAGGCTCGAATGAAGTCATAACGTGACATCTTAATGACAGAAGTATGGTTACCAAGGCTGTGAAGACAAAGTTTACATCAATCTACAATACGACGAGCCAACATTGAAACGGAACCCTAGCTCGGTGCATTCGTCGCAACAGAGCTAATCTGCTAAAGGGCCAAGTACGTTCTGGCTGAGAAAGATTTTGCAGGATCCTCCACCTACGTGTGTGGCGTGGCGGGATCCAGTGCCTCTTCCTCTAGAGAGCAGGAAGCTGACAGATGTACTTTCGATTGATATCACAAGTTAGATCATTCAGGCCCGTTTCGGGCGAGCTGATGGGGTCCCTGAAGGAAGCCACGCCACACACCTGGCCGGGATAGTTGCTGGGTCTGCCTACTTTCCACAGGGAACGGTCAATGGAGCTTCCGTCCAGCCACCTGTAGTTCCCATCGCCGTCCACGTCCGTGAAGCCCACGTAGTAACTGGTCATCGTACCTGTGCAAAGAGTAAATATGTCAGTAAGTGAGAGGTGGGTGGGTAGGCAGGCGGTTTGGGAGGTCATTTTAATTAAGGAACGCAATAAAGGGGCCGTGTTAACGCTCCATTTTGAAGGGGACGCAGAACTGTATAGCTAGTTATGATGGAGAATAGCAAAGCAGAGCAAAGCAGTCACATTACCTTCCTTGCACGAGTACACTGACCGCAGGCGAACGACTAACTACGGCTGAAATGGTCGAAGTCGGAAACATTCGCGGACACTGTACCCAAGGTACTCTGTCCCATCGGACAGAGTACCCCAGTTTGAAATCTCGGCCTCACGTGACATAGCGATGATAGCGCTCAGCTCAGACCACACCCGCCACTCCGCCTGACTGACTTCGCACGCCCGGGGAGTTATGCTAAGATCTGGCCTCGCTAACGTATCTGCGTTTTGTGACAAACGTCTTGCTCGGCGGTACTGTGCTCCATGCACCTTAACGGTCCGCGTGATTCGGGTGTAATCTTAAGCTAAACGACGTTCCGAATGTTTCCGACTTCGATCATTTCAGCAGCGCCAATAAACGTCGTTTAGCTTAAGATTATACCCGAATCACGCGGACCGTTAAGGTGCATGGAGTACAATACCGCCGAGCAAGACGTTTATCACAAAACGCAGATACATTAACGCGGCCGGATCTTAGCATAACTCCCCGGGCGTGCGAAGTTAGTCAGGCGGAATGGCGGGTGCGGTCTCGTTCTCGTTCAAATGCCGAGATTTCAAACTGGGGTACAGTGTCCGCCCGGACAGGGTACCTCGGGTACAGTGTCCGCGAATGTTTCCAACTTCGACCATTTCAGCCTAACTACGCTTATGAACGCCTCTTTTTTAAGATCGGGATTTGGCCTTGTAGCTCCCCCTGGTGGCAGTTGTGCGAGGCGATCAGGTGTCGTGGTTCAATCCCTGCTCAGGATGACTTGGCTGTTATTCTCCATCAGTATGTACATATGTAGGTACGTACAGATATGCAAGAGCAAAATCATGGCAGTGGAGATCTGTGTGATCACCTGGGAGGCTTTGGACAGAAGCGCCTGGAGACAGCGCCCGGCTCGAGAGGAACCTGATGGAGCTGACCGACATCAAGCACTCCGGAGTGAGGGCCAGCTCCAATTGGACAGACCAGCTTCGATCTTCAGATGTGGACGCTGTGGTTAGGACTGCCACTCCCATACCGGACTCCTGAGCCGCAGTAGACGTTGTCGACGGGATTGAGGTGGCACTCAGAGGCACAATTCCGTGGTCCTATAGGACTGACGGACGCCTACTATAAGTCCGTAAGTAGATACGTAGATAAATACGTAAAAAGTGAACACTTAAGAACAAAGATGTGCACCTAACCAGGTACGTGCGTGGTGTGTAAGCACATGCGTAAGACATTAAAAACGTAAGTAAATAATTAACCGAGTGAGCGAGCGAGAAGAGAAGAGAACTGAACGTCACTTTATTCCGAGGACTGGGGGAAAGGAGATAGTAAAAAGGAGGAGGATGGGATGAAACGGACAGCAGTGGAGGGTGGAGCAGGGGGGCGGGCTCAGCTCGGATGATGAGCTGCACAGAGGATGGTTACGTGAAACTGTGCAGTCCAATGCAAAACAGAATACAGGTAGTATATAAATCACTCTTATACCGCGCGATACTCCCACTCAGTGAGACTCAAAGCGCTTGAGCCGATGTCGAGGCTGCCTCTCAGTGTGTAGTGTCTCAAGTCAATGAGACCAGTGTCCTGCTGCCAAGGGCGCTGGCACACTGTTTTCCACAAAGATATCAGGGTAACCGCACATGCCTACACTATTTAATAAAACTGTGTGCTGAAAAGAAGATTAAAAAGCAACTGGAGGTAATGTCTTGAGGAAAAGATCTACTGTAAATTGACTGCACAAATATGAAACCTGTAAGTTAGAGGCAAGGCCCCCTGAAGGGACAGATGCGCGAGAGTGTTGATCACTGCACACTCAACTACTGAACACTCCACCACTGCACACTCCACCACTGCACACTACACCACTGCACACTCCACCACTGCACACTCCACCACTGCACACTCCACCACTCCACCACTGCACACTCCATCACTGCACATTCCACCACTGCACTCTCCACCACTGCACACTCCACCACTGCACACTCCACCACTCCACCACTGCACACTCCACCACTGCACACTCCACAACTGCACACTCCACCACTGCACACTCCACCACTGCACACTCCACCACTGCACACTCCACCACTGCACACTTCCCCACTGCACACTCCACCACTCCACCACTGCACACTCCACCACTGCACACTCCACCACTGCACACTCCACCACTGCACACTCCACCACTGCACACTCCACCACTGCACACTCCGCCAATGCACACTCCAATACTGCATACACCACCACTGCACACTCCACCACTGCATACTCCACCACTGCACACTCCACCACTGCATACTCCACCACTCCACCACTGCACACTCCACCACTGCACACTTCACCACTCCATCACTGCATACTCCATCACTGCACACTCCACGACTGCACACTCCACCACTGAACACTCCACCACTGCACACTCCACCACTGCACACTACACCACTGCACACTACACCACTCCACCACTGCACACTCCACCACTGCACACTCCACCACTGCAAACTCCACCACTGCACACTCCACCACTGCACACTCCACCACTGCACACTCCACCACTGCACACTCCACCACTGCACTTTCCACCACTGCACACTCCACCAGTGCACACTTTACCACTGCACACTCCACCACTGCACACTCCACCACTGCACTCTACACCACTCCACCACTGCACACTCCACCACTGCACACTCCACCACTGCACCACTGCACACTGCACCACTGCACACTCCATCACTGCACACTCCACCACTGCACACTCCTCCACTGCACACTCCACCACTGCACACTCCACCACTGCACACTCCACCACTCCACACTCCACCACTCCACACTCCACCACTCCACCACTGGACACTCCACCACTGAACACTTTACCACTGCACACTCCACCACTGCACACTCCACCACTGCACACTCCACCACTGCACACTCCATCACTGCACACTCCACCACTGCACTAGCTACTAAGCGTTTTTAAAGCTAAGTTTTGAACAGCGGGAAAACCACAGTGCAAAATTGGTCGCTTTTTTCGTCTCTTTTTTGTCGAGAGAAAACCAAACAAGATCCTCAAAAGCGCGTTTACTTGTTCGTTTTGTCTTGACTGAGGTGCGCACAAGCTGAAATAAATTTTAAGAATTCACTTCCGTCAAGCCGACAACCTAAACGTTTACGATGGTACAAAGTGATTTAGACGTTCAGCTTTGTTGTACATTGTCCTTGCGTTAAAGGCTGTACGGTCACGTGGTCACCAAGACTTTACAACAGTAAGGATTTTCATACGCTGTTCTCGCATTCGGCCCCTAGGGGATGACTGGATTACGGGACACACCCTTTAAACGCTGTAAGCATTCACATCATCATTACCACCATCACCACTACTTGCATCCTCCTCCTCCTCCTCCTCCTCCTCCTCCTCCTCCTCCTCCTCCTCCTCCTCCTCCTCCTCCTCCTCCTCCTCCCTCCTCCTCCTTCTCCTCCTTCTCCCTCCTCCTCCTCCCTCCTCCTTCTCCCTCCTTCTCCTCCCTCCTCCTTCTCCCTCCTCCTCCTCCCTCCTCCTCCCTCCTCCTTCTCCCTCCTTCTCCTCCCTCCTCCTTCTCCCTCCTCCTCCTCCCTCCTCCTCCTCCTCCATCTCCCTCCTCCTCCTCCTCCTCCTTCTCCCTCCTTCTCCCTCCTCCTCCTCTCTCCTTCTCCCTCCTCCTTCTCCCTCCTCCTCCTCTCTCCTCCTCCTCCTCCTTCTCCCTCCTCCTCCTCCCTCCTCCTCCCTCCTCCTGCTCCTCCTCCTCCTCCTCCTCCTCCTCCTCCTCCTCCCTCCTCCTCCTCCACTACCTCCTCCTCCTCCCTCCCTCCTCCTTCTCCTCCCTCCCTCCTTCTCCTCCTCCCTCCCTCCTTCTCCTCCTTCTCCCTCCTCCTCCTCCTCCTCCTCCTCCTCCTCCTCCTCCTCCCTCCCTCCCTCCCTCCTCCTTCCTCCTCCTCCTCCCTCCCTCCTCCTCCCTCCCTCCTCCTCCTCCCTCCTCCTCCTCCCTCCTTCTCCTCCCTCCTCCTCCTCCCTCCTCCTCCCTCCCTCCCTCCTCCTCCTCCTCCTCCTCCTCCTCTTCATCATCATCATCATCATCACCATCATCATCATCATCATCATCATCATCATCAATGCCGCTGATAAACATGACCCACGCAACAGGTTTATCCAGTTCCTAAAGCACCCTTCTATGGACGCCGTCTGCACATCAAGGCATGGGTGGTAGGGAGTGGGGGAAACATACGCACCTGTGGCGTTGAGGTGGTCGAGGATGATGGCCATGTGCACCCTGTCACGAATTATCAGCAGGTGGCCTCCTTCCCGCTGGCAGGTTTCCGATGCGTTGTAGAAGGTCAGCCGATCAGACTTCACCCCCAGGCATGTCGTCCCATCCCCAATAAGCGCATAGTCCGACCCTGGGGGACAGCCACCTGAAGGAAGAAGGGGGCTTTCTTTTCAGTGTCTCAGCAACAACTATGATGGCTTTGCTGAGGTGGAGGTACTGGTTTGAACAGCATACCGTTTCACAGTGTTGGAACTCGAGCACTTTTACCTCTATGGTGACATGTGTGTGGTCATGATCGATGGCACAGACCAAATGACCGAAGACATTTTCAAGTAACAGGGGAACGCTAAAGGGAGCGATGGCCCATTGCACAGACATACAGATGCAAGACCTGTGAGACCAGAAAAAAACTGATCTTTTAGACGGAAAGGTTTCGTGAATGCAAAGGTCTCAGCTGCACTCGTTTACAAAACTACAGGTGCATAGAGCCGTTAGCTTTGCGTCTTAACTCCATGGACGTGAAAACCTGGACATCCTACAGACGCCTCCTTGAGAAGCCGCGAGCTTTCTTCACACACAGCTTCGGGTCAGCGCATCACGTCTCCTGCCAACAGTGCGAAAGCACAGGCTTCGAGCACACAGGCGATGACACCGACAGCCCAACGCCGATGGACTGGGCGTGACACCTACAGGGGTAAGGCCAGAGTCTCTGACAGTACCTCGAGAGAAAGCCCCCTGGGCCCGTATCCAGAACGGCGATTTATTTTAACCCCGAGTTATCTCTAAACTCAGACGATTCCAACTGTCTGTTCCGCTCTCCCTTGGCTGGAAACCAGTATATATAGCAAAGCGCAACCTAGGATCCTCTGACGAGCGTACCTTATCTAACCGATCAAGATAACCCGGGGTTAGGGGATAACTCGAGTGTTAAAAAGATAAATCGCCGTTCTGGATACGGGCCCTGATGGCCAGACACTCATTCTGAAGAGTACAGATCAAGACATCTATGTTTCGTAATGGATAGGGATTTACATGAGAAAGCCATGCCTATACGTGCGGTTTGAATACCCTTCAATGGGTAAACAGGCGCAGTAAAAAAGGAAGCACCAGTACGGTACCTTTACCCTTTACCTCTACTCTTTCCCTCTGCCCTTTCACCTGTACACTTTCCCTCTGCCCTTTTACCTTTACACTTTCCCTTTCCCTTTACCCGTTACTCCTACCCTTTACCGGTGTTTTTTACCTTTAGTCTTTACCTTTGCATCCGTATTTTACAGACACAAAGAAACAAGCAGAGTAGTTTTTCCCCAACAAAAAGACATAGATGATTTTTTTTTAAATAATCAGAAACGAAAAACGAAGAAAATTACCAAAATAAAAAGAGAACTCTTAAAAACTAACAAAAAGATGAAGGCAGAAAGGAAACAGACAATTAACAGAAAAAAGGAAAGTGAAGGGAAAAACTCAAATAAACAGAAAAAAGTAAAATAATGTAAACTCGATTAGGTAATTGCGATATTATATGCTAACGTATTTTGGTTTTATTCATATTCCCTCACGTGCGTAAAAACAAGACTGCCTCAACACAAGGGATATCATGCAGCAACTGCTCACTACGATATGAAACTACTGTACACTTTGTCCGATTATTAGTGCATTTAATCAAATGTGAGCACAGATATGACGCGCACAATCAGGTAGCAATACAAACCGGTTCTTAAGTCTGATTTTAACTAGGCGAACCACTAGTTCAGTAACTTCTTTGGCGAACAGTGTATTATTTGCGAATAGATCATTTGCGAACATGTTCGGATTGCGGTAGTTCGGAGGAACCGAGCTGTTTTTTTAATTGACTGTTATGATATGCATATAAGACACTGCCCGAACCAAGCTGCCCAAATTGGCCAAGCCACTTCGACCAACATTTTAATTTAAATGATGTGACAATTTAAATAAATAATCGATGTATTCTACATATAGGTTTAAGAATTTGATACTGTGCTTTGGCACGGTTTCATGATATGTGTGTCATTAATTCTAACAATGAATGTTTTGCATACGAAAATGGCGGACAATATTTTTTTCCTTGTGCTATAAAAAACACCAAGCCTCCAGGCGCGAAAGAGTTCTCACTGACCAGCCACTCAGAGCAAAGATTAAGGGTGGGTTCCCTCTGCACGCTCTGGAAACCTCAAACCTGGTTTCTGGATCCTTCCAAAGCTTGTTCGCGAGCTGAGAGTTCGTCCAGTTATGAAACTACGGCGCGAGAACCTAGTTCGCCGATCCCTCCGAACCTAGTTCGCCGATCCCTCCAAACCTAGTTCGCCGATCCCTCCAAACCTAGTTCGCCGATCCCTCCGAATCTAGTTCGCCGATCCCTCCAAACCTAGTTCGCCGATCCCTCCAAACCTAGTTCGCCGATCCCTCCGAACCTAGTTTGCCGATCCCTCCGAACCTAGTTCGCCGATCCCTCCAAACCTAGTTCGCCGATCCCTCCGAATCTAGTTCGCCGATCCCTCCAAACCTAGTTCGCCGATCCCTCCGAACCTAGTTCGCCGATCCCTCCGAACCTAGTTCGCCGATCCCTCCGAACCTAGTTCGCCGATCCCTCCGAACCTAGTTCGCCGATCCCTCCGAACCTAGTTCGCCGATCCCTCCGAACCTAGTTCGCCGATCCCTCCGAACCTAGTTCGCCGATCCCTCCGAACCTAGTTCGCCGATCCCTCCGAACCTAGTTCGCCGATCCCTCCGAACCTAGTTCGCCGATCCCTCCGAACCTAGTTCGCCGATCCCTCCAAACCTAGTTCGCCGATCCCTCCAAACCTAGTTCGCCGATCCCTCCAAACCTAGTTCGCCGATCCCTCCAAACCTAGTTCGCCGATCCCTCCAAACCTAGTTCGCCGATCCCTCCGAACCTAGTTCGCCGATCGCCCCAAACTTAGTTCGCCGATCCCCCCAAACCTAGTTCGCCGATCCCTCCAAACCTAGTTCGCCGATCCCTCCAAACCTAGTTCGCCGATCCCTCCAAACCTAGTTCGCCGATCCCTCCAAACCTAGTTCGCCGATCCCTCCAAACCTAGTTCGCCGATCCCTCCGAACCTAGTTCGCCGATCCCCCCAAACTTAGTTCGCCGATCCCCCCAAACCTAGTTCGCCGATCCCTCCAAACCTAGTTCGCCGATCCCTCCGAAACTAGTTCGCCGATCCCTCCAAACCTAGTTCGCCGATCCCTCCGAACCTAGTTCGCCGATCCCTCCGAACCTAGTTCGCCGATCCCTCCGAACCTAGTTCGCCGATCCCTCCGAACCTAGTTCGCCGATCCCTCCAAACCTAGTTCGCCGATCCCTCCGAACCTAGTTCGCCGATCCCTCCGAACCTAGTTCGCCGATCCCTTCGAATGTTGCTTACGCGTCGAGATTTCGCCCAGTAGAGAACAAGCTTCAGGAAACATTTCCAACTTGACGACTGCTCACGCATCAAGGCTTAGTCGTAGTTCTGCATCCTTAAGCCTGTTGTTCATAACTGAACGAACCACTAGTTCTTCATGGGCGAACCATGTATAGCCTACAAACAGGTCGCCTGCGGTCTTGTTTGGAGTCCGGTGGGTAGGACAAACCCAGATTTTCTTTCCTAACTGACTGCAATGATATGCATACGTCACTGCCCCAACCAAGCCAAAGTTGACTGCCCGAACAACTCAGTTGCGGGGGAAATTTTGTCATATCATGTATCTCGGTGGCTCAAAAAGTCGACAACCACTCCAACCCACAGTTCAATTTAGATAATATAGCGTTTCAAATAAACTACTGATGTATTCTACATTGAGCTTTGATATAATAATACTGTTATCTGATCACGGTTTCTTTGCATGTGTGTCAACAATTCTAAAAGTGAGCGTTTTGCATGAAAAACGGGGGGAAAGGGAGGACATAAGTTTATTTGTGTGAGCAGTCAGAGGGAATTCCGGGGTGTTCCCACTACGTGCTCTGGGAACTTCCAACCTGGCTGAGAATCCTTCTGAACCTCGTTTTGCGATACGAGAGCTCGTCCAGACAAAAAAGTGCAGCATACAAATGGAATCCATCCATTCCTCTGCTAGCGGTCCGCATGCTGAGAGTTACTGCTAGCGGTCCGCATGCTGAGAGTTACTGCTAGCGGTCCGCATGCTGAGAGTTACTGCTAGTGGTCCGCATGCTGAGAGTTACTGCTAGCGGTCTGCATGCTGAGAGTTACTGCTAGTGGTCCGCATGCTGAGAGTTACTGCTAGTGGTCCGCATGCTGAGAGTTACTGCTAGTGGTCCGCATGCTGAGAGTTACTGCTAGCGGTCCGCATGCTGAGAGTTACTGCTAGTGGTCCGCATGCTGAGAGTTACTGCTAGTGGTCCACATGCTGAGAGTTACTGCTAGTGGTCCGCATGCTGAGAGTTATTGCTAGTGGTCCGCATGCTGAGAGTTACTGCTAGCGGTCCGCATGCTAAGAGTTACTGCTAGTGGTCCGCATACTGAGAGTTACTGCTAGCGGTCCGCATGCTGAGAGTTACTGCTAGCGGTCCGCATGCTGAGAGTTACTGCTAGCGGTCCGCATGCTGAGAGTTACTGCTAGCGGTCCGCATGCTGAGAGTTACTGCTAGCGGTCCGCATGCTGAGAGTTACTGCTAGTGGTCCGCATGCTGAGAGTTACTGCTAGCGGTCCGCATGCTGAGAGTTACTGCTAGTGGTCCGCATGCTGAGAGTTATTGCTAGTGGTCCGCATGCTGAGAGTTACTGCTAGCGGTCCGCATGCTGAGAGTTACTGCTAGTGGTCCGCATGCTGAGAGTTATTGCTAGTGGTCCGCATGCTGAGAGTTATTGCTAGTGGTCCGCATGCTGAGAGTTACTGCTAGTGGTCTGCATGCTGAGAGTTACTGCTAGTGGTCCGCATGCTGAGAGTTACTGCTAGTGGTCCGCATGCTGAGAGTTACTGCTAGTGGTCCGCATGCTGAGAGTTACTGCTAGTGGTCCGCATGCTGAGAGTTACTGCTAGCGGTCCGCATGCTGAGAGTTACTGCTAGTGGTCCGCATGCTGAGAGTTACTGCTAGTGGTCCGCATGCTGAGAGTTACTGCTAGTGGTCCGCATGCTGAGAGTTACTGCTAGCGGTCCGCATGCTGAGAGTTACTGCTAGTGGTCCGCATGCTGAGAGTTATTGCTAGTGGTCCGCATGCTGAGAGTTACTGCTAGTGGTCCGCATGCTGAGAGTTACTGCTAGCGGTCCGCATGCTGAGAGTTACTGCTAGTGGTCCGCATGCTGAGAGTTACTGCTAGTGGTCCGCATGCTGAGAGTTACTGCTAGTGGTCCGCATGCTGAGAGTTACTGCTAGTGGTCCGCATGCTGAGAGTTACTGCTAGCGGTCCGCATGCTGAGAGTTACTGCTAGCGGTCCGCATGCTGAGAGTTACTGCTAGTGGTCCGCATGCTGAGAGTTACTGCTAGTGGTCCGCATGCTGAGAGTTACTGCTAGTGGTCCGCATGCTGAGAGTTACTGCTAGTGGTCCGCATGCTGAGAGTTACTGCTAGTGGTCCGCATGCTGAGAGTTACCGCTAGTGGTCCGCATGCTGAGAGTTATCTCTGTTAATAACAGCCTTTACTGAGATCAGAGGCTCCTGACAAACAAACATAGACTGATGGAAAAGCAGACAGACAGACACACAGACAGACAGACACACAGAGACAGACACACAGAGGCAGACACACAGACAGACAGACACACAGACAGACAGACACACAGAGACAGACACACAGAGGCAGACACACAGACAGACACACAGACAGACAGACACACAGAGACAGACACACAGAAGCAGACACACAGACAGACACACAGACAGACAGACACACAGAGACAGACACACAGAGACAGACACACAGACAGACAGACACACAGAGACAGACACACAGAGGCAGACACACAGACAGACAGACAGACAGATAGTCAGACAGACAGACAGTCAGACAGACAGACAGACAGACACACACAGAGACACACAGACAAACAGACAGACAGACAGACAGACAGACAGACAGACAGACAGACAGACAGACAGACAGACAGACAGACAGACAGACAGACAGACAGACAGACAGACAGACAGGCAGACAGACAGACAGACAGACAGACAGACACAGACACACAGACAGACAGACACACACACAAACACACACAAACACACACAAACACACACACACACAAACACACACACAAACACACACACACACAGACACACACACATACACATACATACATACATACATACATACATACATACATACATACATACATACATACATACATACATACATACATACATACATACATACATACATACATATCAAAACGACTTTATTCATCAGATTGGTACATTTACGGTACAAGATGAATTACACACATGGTGACTTGAAGTCATGAAGAGGTTATGAAAGCAAAAGATACTGGATCACTCACAGAGTTCACCCTGTGGGGGATAGGCATTGCGGAGACGCACAAGAGTTACCACTCTTCACATAGTACTAGGTGGGTATTTGGATTTTAGGGCAGTCAACCATCGAAATAATAGACCTTATCGCTGTCATCATCTACCCCACACCTCCCACCGTCATCCTCATCATCACCTCACATACACATCTACAATCGAAAGGACTTTATTACTCAAAGTTGGTACGTTTACAGTACATTAATGCACTTGACACATAGTAGCTAGAAGACATGGGGAGGAGAGGGGAGGGGATACATACATACATACATACATATATACATACATACATACATACATACATACATACATACATACATACATACATACATACATATCAAATCACTTTATTGCAGAAAAATTGTACAAATTATTGACAAAACTGCAAATACATAAGCCATACAAGAGAGTTCTGGGTTCCTTCTTAGCTCTGTCACAGAACTACAATGCCATCACGCACAACGATAGATAGGCTCAGTGCTATGCACTATTCTGCTGCCCTTGTTCTCCCCCAGTTCTTTCCAACAAAAAGCTTCTTCTTGCCCAGGCACGTCTTGAACCTATCATGACTGACAAGCTGAGATATTTGGTCAGGTTTTTAGCCTGGTGACTGGACAAACCCAGCATCACAAGACCTTTTGTGAATCGCCTGTGCACAGTGCCCAGAGATCCAATAACCAGCACCACAACTCTCTTGTAAAAACCGGCTTCATTGAGTGTACATACATACATACATGCATGCATGCATACATATCAAATCACTTTATTGCAGAAATTTGTACAAAGACTATACATGCCTGCTAAAAATCAGCTATACAGAGGAGTGCTTGTCTCATCCTAAAACCCTGCTCGACTTTGCTGCCCTGCAAAAGAGTTGTAAAGGCCATAAAATTTCTGGTTGTCAAAATAGTGACCGGATTATCTATCACGTATCAATGTGCATGAGATAGTTTTTTCTGACCCAAACCCTTCTCGAACCAATCATCGCTGACAAACTAAGGTATTTGGTCAAACTTTTGCTTTTGCGCTTTGAAAGACCCATCAGCATGAGACCCTTTGTGAATCTTCGATGTACAGTGCCAAGGGAACCAACTATCAAAACAATTATTCTTGTGTAAAAGCCAGCGTCATTGAGTGCGATGCATAGTTGCATGTACTTATCAAACTTGTGTTGATAGCATTTCTCAATAAAGGTATCATAGGGGTTGGCAATCTCAACGATAAAGGCGGCTGAGTTTAGATGGTCAATTACACATAAGTCCGGTTTACACGGTCCTATTGCATCCAGCCCTTCCATAAAGACTGCCTGGTTCTAAAAAACTTCACAAAACTCTGTCAACACGTTCTCTTCCAGTTCTCTCTTTACTAATTTCACACACCTGTCATGTCTTTCAATGTACAGACCTTTCAGGCGGCTGCAGCCGTTTAGCGCGTGCGAATTTGTGTCCGTGTGGAAATGGCACAACTGACAAGCTCTAGAATAGGAATTTGGGTAGTATGTAGTGTTCACCGCACAAGTTTCCAGGAGCTGTAGTCTTCCTTTAGTCACAAATTTAGTGAGATGGTCCGTAATGTTACCGTTGGTCAGGTGTGTATTGGAACATGCCATGTCTGCCACAGGAAAAGCTTCTCGTACCAAGGCGCCTTGTTGTTGTAAACTGCGCCAGTGGTCGAGGTCCTGCCTGATTTCATTGTGTTTGAGTGCAGTGAACAATTTTGACGGGTCAGTGTAGCGCAGGTGCATACATACATACATACAAACATACATACTGTTACAACCCAAGGGGGTTACAACATTGTTGTCTATTTTAGAGATAGACTAACTCTCAATAAAGACACGGAGGTGGAATGAATATCAAATTTCTATTGAAAACGGATTACCCGAATCTTCAGGCAAAACATGCAACATCAAACTAAAGTACTTCTTCATGAATTATCAGAATTTAAAAATGACCAGCCAGTATCAATTATTAATTAAAGCCCTATAACTGTTCATCTTCATGAATAAAAGCCTAATAATGGTTCATCTTCATTACGACGAATAAAGGAGAGAGATCAATGATGTTGGTAGCAGAGTTCTTAGCATCAGACTGAGAGTTCATTCTTTCTTCAAAGTTCATCCGATGTTTATGAAACACAGGGGACAGAGGGAGAAACAGGTTTCATTTCTACTCATCACTGGTTCTGTAGACATGGGCAGGAGATCTTCGGGATGAAGCGGGAGAGACCACGGTGTCGTTCATTCTGGTGGCAAGGAGGTTTTCTCTTCCTCCACCGCTTCCATGGAAACACCACCATCAACCGTCCAGGCAACGGAAGGTAGTCGAGCATGTCCGTTTCCTCATCAGGGAGTGGTACCGACTGACTAGCGGTCAGCCATGTGTAGAAAGCGTTCAGCCTCCTCTGACCACGTCAACAATCCTCGGTGCACCAAGGGGTCATGAGACCAAACCCCCAGGAAACAGGGAATCTCTCGAAGTTGTCTTTCAACTTCCTTCCATCAAAAGTTCTTCTCCCCGAATCTCCTCCCGAATGACGTCATTAAGAAAATGACGTCAGTCCCGTCTTTCTTGTTATCTCTGAAAGCCAACGCTATTGATCAGCTTCAATACCTATCACTTATCACACCTCCCTTCCTCTTTTGAGAGATTTCTTTAGGGAATTAGTAAGAAAAGAAATCTCGTACAGGTAATCTCACAACTAACTGTCTAATCAGTCAAAATCTAGGCTGGTCAGAAACATTAAAAGCAATAGATATAATAAATTCATCTTTAAATCACATGCACATGCAAGAATGACTTGCCACAGTGGGCATACAAACATGCAAAGCTAAAAGCTCTTTGTCTGATAGTTTCCTAACTATCAAAGATATCATGCTAAAATGAACAGGCAAGATGTGCATTTTCGTTTCACTGTCGGCTCAAACAGTCGGCAACGACATTGTCCCTACCACGAATGTGGCTCAAATCCAACCAGAATTCTTTTTCATTTTCTTCCATTCATACCATCTCCTCACTCTTTGCTTCATTTTGCCCATACATTCAGCAACGCACACTGACCACCTGCCACCTGTGGTCATACTGGACTCAGCCCTGGGTTGCAAATACACACCTCCCTTTCCATCCTTCTTCTCTCCTGTACCAGTCAACTTCACACTAGACTCAGTATTGACCTCCATCTTGCAGTCTTCCTCTCTCACATCCTCATCTTCTCCCTCCACCTTCAACCTTGAGCAACCAGCATACATCTCACAGCTTGCTGGCTTGACTACCATTTGCTCTTGCTCACAATTCACAACGTAAGCATCACCATCAACAGGGGCTGACGAACACAAATGTGGCATCTCAATTGCCTTGTCTTCTTTCTCTACTTCTTTTCTCACACACACGCCTCCCTTTTCCACTATCACCTCTGAATTTGCCCACTTTTTCTGGGTGGACTGCATCCCCACCCCACATGGCAGAAATCTATCTTTCCCTCTCTCTGGACCTACTAGGTTGTTGACGTCCCCACCTGGACTACATCTCTGCACATGTCGGACCAGACTTTCAGCAGCAGCTGAGTCATGATACTGGCGCATCATGTTCACATGGACCAGCCTTTTCTTTTTCCTAGAGTCAGGGGTGAGGATGACATAATCCAGATCACCCACTCTCTCTGAAATCTCATAGGGTCCAGCATACTTGCCTGTAGGGGCTGACTCGGGCACGGAACCAGCACTAGCACTTTGTCTCCCACATGAAACTCCCTCAGATGAGCCTTTCTGTCATACCACGTCTTCATTTTTTTCTGCTTCTCCCCCAGATGTTCCCTAGCTAGCCTTTGGACAGTCCTGAGGCGTTCTTTCATCCGGCTCACATACGCCAAGAGGTTTTGCTTGTCGTGCCGGTGTCGAGTCCATTCTTCCTTCAATGCCAGCAATGGACCTCGAACAGTTCGTCCAAAAATCAACTCGGAAGGAGAGTAACCTAGGGAGGCTTGTCTGGTGTCCCTAGCGGCAAAGAGGACATAGGGCACACCCTCGTCCCAGTCCTTCTCTTGTTCCAAACAGAAAGCTCGCAGTATCTGTTTCAGGGTACCGTCAAATCTCTCAACAGCACCTTGACTTTGAGCGTGATATGCGCTACTTTTCACGTCTCTGATCTCCAGCTCCGAGAGGGTCTGTTGCATCAACTTACTGGTGAAGTTTGACCCCTGGTCAGTCTGAATTTCGAGTGGAAAACCAAACTTGGAGAAGAAATTCACTAGAGCTTCTGCAATGGTTTTTGCTTTGATATTTCTCAGTGGTATAGCCTCAGGGTACCTGGTGCTGGTACACATGATGGTTAGCAAGTACTTATTTCTCCTTCTAGTGGGCGGTAACGGTCCCACACAGTCTAGTTGCACTCGCTCGAAAGGCATCCCCACTGCAGGAATTGGTTGCAGGGGTGCTACAGGTATGGGTGGGTGATGCTTCCCAGCTACCTGACAGATATGACATATCCTGCAAAATTCCTTTACATCTTTCTTCATCCCCGGCCAAAAGTAATATTGGAGCAGTTTTTGATAGGTCTTCTCGACCCCAAGATGACCCGACATGGCATGAGCATGCGCCATTTTCAGCGCGGCTCTTCTTCTCCACCCAGTATAGGTAGAACCAGCTGTTCCACGGAATGCTCCTCTCCCTTTTGGGAATTCCAAATCCTCATGAGGAGATCGTCACAGACAACATAGTGAGCAGCAGCGTATCCACAATTTGAATCAGTCACCACTCTCTCAAAGAGTGGCGCTAACGTCGCATCACCTCGTTGCTCAGATACCAGATCATTGACCTGCTCTTCCGTGAGCTCTGGTGACTCTTCCGAAACTGGGCGCAACACAGCGCTTTCAGTTTCAACGGGGTTTTCACTAACCCTAGGCTTCACAGCCTCGACAGCGTCGTCTGAGCTGTCTAGCTCCGCATTACTCGGAGTGGGAGAGGAACTCTCAGTCCCTTTTCTCTCCCCACCTTGCACATTTCCAGAGTTCTGCTCTGTCTGAAACATGAAGGTATCTTCGAGCGACCAATCAGGTTCGAATTCCTGATTATTCTTCGCTCGCGATCGGGTGACCGCACAGGACGGGAAGATTTCGTTATCTTCCACCACAGGAGAAGGATTTTCCACGACAATTGCACATGCCGGGACTCGGTTGCCGGCTAGGTCGTTTCCCAGGAGGAAATCAACCTCCGGGAGGGTGTCTGTCACCCCTACCTCAGCCTCCCCCCTGTACAAGGTGCTTTGCAGTGTAACCTTGTGCAGTTCGATGCAGAGATCTGCATCACTGGTAACCCCTCTGATTAAGGCTGTCCCACCTGTTCTAGTTCCACAGGACAGGGGAAGCAACCCTCTCCTAATCAGACTGATCTCAGCTCCAGTATCCCGAAGTATCTTCACTTCAACTGGCTTTCCGCACCCTACTGCTACCCAACCCTTTTCAATAAATGGGTTCTCATCTGAGGACTGCTTCAACGAAACAGCCTCGGGTTGCTGATGCATACTGCTTCGATCAACTTTGTGATTCCCGAAGGGAAAATCACACACCTCTCGTATTCCAGAGAGTTTCTCCGAGTTACCAGATTCCCTAGCAACCTTCGCCACTTTCTTAGCTTTTTCCTTTTCTCCTGCTTTGTTCTTTGGGCAGTTTGATTGGAAGTGTCCTTTCTTCCTGCACTTGTAGCATACAACATCCTTCACAGCTACAGTTTGCTTCCCAGAGTCACTTCTCCCTGAGAAATGTCTACCCTGTAATTCCCTTTTCCCTCCGGAAAATGCACCCTGTCCAGTCTTAGACTTGAATCCATCTACTTTCGTCACCCCCTCCCTCGCAGCAAGAAACTTCCCTGCTTTCTCGGCACACTCACGGACAGTCTTGCATTCTTTGTCACTCAGATAGACACGGATATCTACACCTACCGAATTCAGAAATTGCTCTTTCAAGATTGTCTGCCGCATAGATTCGAAAGAATCTACACTGTCGCATGATAGGCGACAATGAAGGGTGATGTGGGTTATTCGTCCCCTTTGTAAATAAGTAGTGTATAAATCTTCTCCGCGTTGACGCTCGTGCGCTTGCCGCCGCGGGCGTGGCTATCGTGTAGCGGAGTGTCGCTGCATCACTCTGAGGGGGATACGGGGGGTCTCCGAAGGGGGGTATGAGTTGAATCTGCGGGGTTCACTCGATCTCTCGCAAGGGGGGCTGATAGCCCGCCAGGTTTTGTTAAGTAGTGATTGGAGAAGATCGGAGAGGCGGGAAATTCCTCATTAGTGATTGGTGAATAATCACGTGAGAAGAAGACGCCGAGGCTCGATTGCGCCTTAGCGCGCAGATGCATTCCGTCGACCCTGGACGGAGGGAGCGAGCGCACATCCCCGGTGTCGCTAACGCTGGAGCTGCACGGTGCGGCTTATGGGCGAAGTCTGGTCGCCCGGTGGAATTTTCTCTGTGTCAACTCAGGCTAGTAGTTGAGCACGTGAGAAGGGGAGAGGAGTCTTCCTGGAGACTAGGACGAAGTTTTCCGTGGATCACACCACAGCCTGGACTGAGGTGACTATTGCCGTCTCGCCATATTGCTTTTTGCCACGTGGGGTATTTGATTGTTAATCCGGGCGGGAAATAGGTCATCCGTTTGGGTATGGGTGATTCGTATCTTTAAAGTCTGAAGTAAATCCATGTGGGGATGATTTATCAACTTATTTTATGAGTGAATGAATGTTAACTCGAATTTTCTTGCCGGGAATGAGTAAGCAGTTCAACTAGGGCGGCTGGACTAAATGCATCGCTAAAATATTGAATCTCGTTCGAGTAAATTCTATGGGGGAAAGGGTAATTGCTTATTGGGGCAAAACGTTGTGTGTTGCAGGCTGAGAAAATTGCTGGAGTTGCTGTTGGGCTGTTTGGCTATTTGCGTTTGGGCTGCCTAGCCACGGGAGCTATTGGCCGCTTGTCTGGTTATCTACGGTCCATTGATCCACCGGTCTACGTTCGTGCCTACGTAATTCCACGAGTGCTGCATCCTCTACTGGTGGAGCCCTTGCAGCACTGTCTATCGAGTCCACGCGGGTGGAGTTCGTGGCATCTGGACGCCTCCGAGGGAATGCTGCGCCGACTGTGATAGGTCCCGGTGCGAGGCTGGAGCGTCGTTCGAAACACAGTAGTGTTTCGTCTAGCCGTCTAGTTCCAACGGCGGGTGCAAGTATCGTTTTCTTGTTCGTTAGGACAGGTCGGGAACTGTTTGGTTAAGAGTCTAACGAAGCCCGCTTGGGTAAAGTGGAAGAAGTCCGCACGAGCGGCCTGAACAATTAGGACAACATTGTATCAGAGGCGGAGGGGAGGGGAGGATCGCTAGCGTGTACATTCGTTGTAGGCGGTGTCGTAACGCAGCTGTATTGTCACGGGCGAATATGTGACGAGAGGGGAGCGATTTATAAACTGGTTCTTCCGTAGGACGATATCTATCGCTCTAGCTCTGATGACTGTGGTATTTCTGCCGAAGTTTGGAATCGTTTTTCTAAATTGTTACTGACTTGGGGAATTAAGCGTTGTGCTCGCAAGTCAGGGAAAGAAATCTCACGACAGACAAGAGGGGGAAAGGACTTTATTTATGGGAAGGGGTTCTATCTTGTCTGGACACCGGGTGACGCCCGACGTGCGTTTGGTTATGCGAGTATTAGCCAAGACTTCTGAGAAACTGTGGTTGAGTGCAGGGACTTGTTCGAGTGTTTCGGGAACAATGTCTTCTTTTCAGGAGGACTGAAAAGAGGTGGAAGTGAGTTTGGTTATCTTGGGGATTCTTTCGGTGAGATTTATTTGTATTTACTGCTGTGTTGTTTCTGGCTACGTGAGCCCGGAGAAAGCCACGTGGAGATCAGAGTACGCGGGACTGGAAAGCGTACGTTTGGCGAGAGATTGGTAAGGTTGCCCCTTTTTATCTAGTCTCTTCATTCATCGTTTATTTGACGTGAAGTGTTGCTCGTGCGTGTGTAGGTTCGTGTGAGCTGCTGGACGAGGAACGTCTGCTTGCGCGAGAGTTGAGTGGAGTGAACCTGCCCTGTTTATGTTTTGACTGCTTGCCGCTCGGGTAGTGGCGTCACCTCTAGCGGAAGTAGGGGAAGCCGAGGGGGAAAAGGGGGTTCTCTGGAATGCCGCGCCTGCTGCGCGCTGTTGTGTAAGGGAGAAGGAGTGACTGACGGTACGTCTTAGTTGTTGGTGTTGCTGTGTTTTATTCCTGGGTAAAGGAATTATTGCTAGTTCTGAGGGGTTGTTAAAATTTGCAGTGGAAGTAGTTGTGGGTATTGTATTGGTTTGCAGCTGAATTTATTTCAGTTTTGAGTGAAATTGTGAGTGGAAGAGGAAACAGGGAGATAGTTATTTTCATTGTACTTTATTCATTACCCTAGTCACCGGTGACTTAGGCGTTATTGAATAGAGGTACTGTGGGTTTGGGTTTGTTTCCCATTTTCCTGTTTCAAGGGTTTGTTGTTGTTTATTTCTTGAGATTCCTGACAGGAAGCAGGAGAGTGCCACCTTACCTGCTGCCTGTTTTTTTTTCTTTTGGTTTGTTTTGCTTTTCTTTTCTGCTTGCACTTTTATTCAGCTTTCCCTCCTTTGCGGTCTAGTGCCGCCAGGAGGTATCTTAGCCTTGAATAAACTTGTTATTTGTTTTCAACCTGATTCAGTGGTCTGTAATTTATTGGAGTTTTGGATTTTTGCTTGTTGTTTGTGGTGTCCCCCCAAGGAGTGGAGGTTTAGTTTAGCTTGTAAACTACCTTGTTTATCTAGGTTACATCTCCTGGAGACGATTACATCGTTCTCTGGGAAGGAACCTTTAACTTCTAAAAGTTTAGATAAGCATAAACGCGACATACACCTTCTGCACGCACCCAAAGTTCAAAATATTTGGTCTGCCTGGACAAAAGTTCAAGAGGGTCTTCTTTCTCCCCGAGCTTAGTGTTCCGAAAAAGTTTCCTATGGACTTCTGCTGAGACTGCAAAAACTGAGAGCACCTTTCCTTTCAACGTGTCATAGTTCCTCACCTCCACTGCTGACAAACTAAGGGCAGCTTCTCTTGCTTTACCTTTCAGACTAGGGAGCAAACTACGATACCACTCGTTTACAGGAATCTCAGATGCTTCAGCCAGCTGCTCAAAACTTCGGAAGTAGACTACAGGATCGTCTTGATCAGTTAAATCGTCCAGTCTCTCAAGACGGGGTGTTCTCACGTTCCCCTCTTCGCGACTTAATCGTTCACGTTCGAACTCCAATTTCTCTCTTTCCAATTTCAGTCTCGACTCTTGCATAGCCTGCTCCAATTTCAGTCTCGACTCTTGCATAGCCTGCTCCATTCGGAATCTCTCTTTCTGCATATCCTGCTCCATTCGGAATCTCTCTTTCTCCCACTCTAGTCTCTCCATCTGCAAGTGCAAAGCTTCACTCTGATCCCCCATTTCGCGACTGTCCTCTTCTACCCTAAACAGGCCCTGTTTAGATAGTTCAGGAATGAGAATTTCATCAATTTGCCTTGAGGTCATGCGCTCCCGCAATTCAATGCCAAAACGTTCAGCCAAAGCATATTTTTCCTCTACCAGTGCCACGCGCACATGATCTGCCGTCATATTCTGTAAGAGATGTAGTATGTCTACCGTCTCCTCACCTCCGGTGGCCATTTTAGACAAATTTTCTTAAATTCCTACCTTTGTTGCGCGAAACTGCTGAGTGCAGCGACAGGATCAGACAATGCACATAATGCAAGTAGCAAACAGAAAGATCACAAAGGACAAAAACACACTCTCAAACAGGTTATCTGAAATTTCAGTGATGAGCAAAGAAATAATTTAAATCACAACTTTCATGTTTTCGAATCTAGCTCAATTTGTCAATTTCATATCTCGGAACGAGCGCCCCAATTTATGTTACAACCCAAGGGGGTTACAACATTGTTGTCTATTTTAGAGATAGACTAACTCTCAATAAAGACACGGAGGTGGAATGAATATCAAATTTCTATTGAAAACGGATTACCCGAATCTTCAGGCAAAACATGCAACATCAAACTAAAGTACTTCTTCATGAATTATCAGAATTTAAAAATGACCAGCCAGTATCAATTATTAATTAAAGCCCTATAACTGTTCATCTTCATGAATAAAAGCCTAATAATGGTTCATCTTCATTACGACGAATAAAGGAGAGAGTTCAATGATGTTGGTAGCAGAGTTCTTAGCATCAGACTGAGAGTTCATTCTTTCTTCAAAGTTCATCCGATGTTTATGAAACACAGGGGACAGAGGGAGAAACAGGTTTCATTTCTACTCATCACTGGTTCTGTAGACATGGGCAGGAGATCTTCGGGATGAAGCGGGAGAGACCACGGTGTCGTTCATTCTGGTGGCAAGGAGGTTTTCTCTTCCTCCACCGCTTCCATGGAAACACCACCATCAACCGTCCAGGCAACGGAAGGTAGTCGAGCATGTCCGTTTCCTCATCAGGGAGTGGTACCGACTGACTAGCGGTCAGCCATGTGTAGAAAGCGTTCAGCCTCCTCTGACCACGTCAACAATCCTCGGTGCACCAAGGGGTCATGAGACCAAACCCCCAGGAAACGGAATCTCTCGAAGTTGTCTTCCAACTTCCTTCCATCAAAAGTTCTTCTCCCCGAATCTCCTCCCGAATGACGTCATTAAGAAAATGACGTCAGTCCCGTCTTTCTTGTTATCTCTGAAAGCCAACGCTATTGATCAGCTTCAATACCTATCACTTATCACAATACATACATACATACATACATACATACATACATACATACATACATACACACACACACACACACACACACACACACACATACATACATACATACATACATACATAGAGACAGATAGGCAGACAAACAGGCAAACAGACTCACAGACAGACAGACAGACAGACAGACAGACAGACAGACAGACAGACAGACAGACAGACAGACAGACAGACAGACAGACAGACAGACAGACAGACAGACAGACAGACAGACACACAGACAGACAGACAGACAGACAGACAGACAGACAGACAGGCTCACAGACAGACAGACTCACAGACAGACAGACCCACAGATTGACTCACAGACAGACAGACTCAGACAGAAAACAGACGGACGGACAAACGGACGGATGGACGGACGGACGGACGGTCGGGCGGTCGGGCGGTCGGGCGAGTGGTGGGCGGGCGGACGTGCGGGCGGGCGGGCGGGTGGGAGGGCGGGCGGACAGATAGACATGAACGGATAAACACACACACTCAGAGAGAGAGATAGAGAGAGAGAGAGAGAGAGAGAGAGAGAGAGAGAGAGAGAGAGAGAGAGAGAGAGAAGGGGGGGGGATGTCTGATTATACTTAGTCAATACAAGACAGGCAGCGAGCATTTAGGACAGGACAGCAAACATGACCAAAGAACTTTTACCTCCATATCGCCAGTAGTACTTTTCGTCGGGGTCCTCATCACTCACGTTTACAAATCCACGAGAGAACAGTAGCGGAAACTGGCGGCAAAGCTTGGAACTTCTTTGAAAGGCGATGGAGGAGCACTGGTCGTTTTTGGCGCAATCCTCGGCACAGTCGAGCTTTGAACGTCGAATCGTCTTCTTCATGGCATCCACCTTTACAGTGCCATTCAGAGCCACGCATTTGAAGGTGCTGTGTCTTGCCGTGGACGAAAAAGTCAGCATCAGCACTGATGTCATCGCCATGAGCAGCCACGCCACTCGGGTTTCCATGACTGCTGGTGTTTGAAGCTGACGCGAGTTTTTGGCACAGCGTTGGATGAACTAGAGAAGTTTAGAATAAGACCTTGTGGTTTGTGGTACGTAACGCAGAAAAATGTGACTTCAGTCAGAGTGTAGCTGACGTGGCAGAGCTTAGAAGACGATTTAACTTGACATTAGGCCGCCATATCGATTACGTGGGTGTGTCCTTGCAGACCTCTTCCCTTTCTGACCTCTGAATGTCGTCGAGACGTAAAGGTTGTAAGGGCTTTTGCCAAGAACACGTTCTGCCGTTCGAGCTCTCAGCACGTTACATCCATTTATCTCATCCACACCTTGTCAGGGCCTCATCTGTCAGTTGGATAGTTTCCTTCGTCTCGATCACATCGAAAACCCCTGCAAGAGGAACTTGCGTTTTCATTGGTCGCTTCACATCAGGCATTGGCCCTCTAAGGTGTGGCTTGTTGACCGTCACAGAACACTTCACTCCACGTTTTCTTCCTTCCTTCGTCTACTCTTCTGTCCTTCTAGGTATGGATAAGCCCTGGCATTGCGCCGTCGAAGGAATCCATACGTCACGTCCTGCTTCACTGAGCGTGTTGTGGTTACGAGGAAACGTTTCGTAGTGGACGGAGAGTAGGCCTACTGCGTGTGAAATAAGGAGACGACAAGCACTGATACAGAAACGGTCGATTAATTCTCTTTGATGCGCCTGCAGACATCGGCCTCGGCTTTGAGCCAGGCAGCCAGCATTCAGTCAGGCGCTGCAAAGATTTCTGTCCGGGCGCCGCATTTTCAACCCACTCTCATTCCCCGCCTTTGTTGTGATTCACTTTTAGGCGTCGCCTGTGGTACACCTTTGATAGTAAGTTTTCAGACACGGTTATTCAATTAGTTCAGTAATGAAAATGCTACAAAAATATCTTGAATTAATGTGGATTTTTTCATAACATCCATGCAGCCAAAGGAGCGTAATTCGGGAAAAAATTGTTGATTCGGTTGGATCTCTCCGGCATTCATAGTAGGCCCCTATTTCAAGACGTGAATTCTATGACTTGGTCGAATTGTGCGTGGATCCTTGTAGTTTTTGCCTCACAATAACAGATCTGTAATGAGGTTCTCTACGTCACGAAGAACTCTTTGCTTGTGAAGGGGGAAGAAAGCAAACACGTCAAGCCACCAGAACTCTCAGGTCCAGTGACTCACTTCCTGAGGGTACCACCTGCAAGAAGGTCTTCGGTAGGGGACCGATCGAGATCTCTGCATGCTCTGCAGCACCGCTCCTCTGGAATCAACTGCCAGGTGCATTGCGTCAGGAGACAAAACTGAGTGCTTTCAAAAGAGACCTTCATAAGTGCCTTTTCCGTAGACTCAGAGTCTCGAGTTCACCTCCATTAGTATTAGTGACATTCCAGTGCCACGACGTGGAAATTTGTTGTGCATAATAATAATAATAATAATAGATCACTCTTATAACGCGCAATACTCCCACACAGTGAGACTCAAAGCGCCTAAAAAAGTTTAAAAAAAACACACAATAGGAATGTAAATGAAAGTAATATACATCAAGGTAAGAGAAACAAAGATGAAAAGCAGATGATATAAAACATCACAGCAACACAAACCAGACATTCAGTCAACATTCATACAGACGAAAAAACCCCCCAAAAAACCAGTTTATACAGATATGTACAATGCTAACGGTTCTCAGGAAGCAGTCAGGCCCTAGGGGCACTAAACAGAAAAAGCTTTACGGAAAAAATGGGTCTTGAGGTTAGATTTGAAGGAAGGAAGAGAAGTGATGCCACGGAGAGATGACGGCAGAGCATTCCAGACAGAAGGTGCTTGAAAGTGAAAGGATCTCTGGCCAAAGGATTTGGTGGTGGTTTTAGGTTTGCAGAGAAGTTTTTCAGAGCCTGAGCGGAGAGAGCGAGAGGGTTGGTAGATCTGAAGAAGAGATGAGAGATAGGGCGGCAGAGTTCCGTCAAAGCAACGGAAGGCGAGAGTGGCGAGTTTGTACTGGATCCTGTACTCAACAGGAAGCCAGTGGAGTTTCATGAAAAGAGGGGTAACATGTGTTCTCTTGGATTTTCTGAAGATGAGACGGGCAGCGTTGTTTTGAACCCGCTGAAGGCGAGAGATTTGTTTGGATGGTAGTCCTGCAAGCAGGGAGTTGCAGTAGTCGAGACGGCTTAGAATGAGGGAAGTGACAAGCTGAATGACAGCCTCTTGTGTGAGAAAGCTACGGACAGAGGAGATCTTTGTCAGTTGGAAGTTGCAGGAGCGGCAGATCTGACTGATTTGTTCATGCATTGAGAGTGTTGAGTCAATCAAAACACCCAGATCCCTAACATGCGCCACTGAGTAGCTTTGGGCTGGAAGTGATCGCAATAAAAATGTGTTATACACACATACATACAGAGTGGGCGCCTGTCTGATAGGTTTTTGCTGATGCTGTCGTCATGGCACCTCGCCTGCCGGTGGGAAACAGAAACAGGACGGGGCTGCAGAGGAAAAGAAGGGGAGAAAGAGGTCAAGAACCCTAGCCTCTATCTGCACGTCATCGAGCGAGTAGCACAATTTCGGCTCAGTATGCGTTGATAAGAATCAATGCTGCCGTACTCAGAGTATTTATCTTCTTTGAAAGAAAAAGTGTTCGCGCCAAGGAAGAGCGGTTTTTCTATGAAGGTGCGTATGGCCGTGTCACAGCGACAATCGCCGTACGGGGTGAAAGCGTGCTTGCTCGTGCTCACAACTCTTCTCGCTCCCCTCCTCTAACGCAGGGCTACATGACATTTTCATCAGAATGCCGTGGTCTGTATCCGTGGGACTGTCGATCTGATCGATATCTACAGATCGCGCTCCACAGAGAATATGTTGGCAGGAATCTTCTGTTTTGGACGCTCTGCGTTGTTTCCTCGTAAAGCTCATGAACGACAAAAACTAGGCTGACCAAACTTTCACTAACGGTGGTGGCTACAGCGAGCCAAAGTACACAGAGGTGCTTGCCGAGCGAGATCTAAAGATGGTTAGATGGTTATTTCCAAGCCAACTTTTTAACAGGGAAAATATCGTAGGACAGCATAATAGATGTATTAGGTAGAGGTAAAGTTAAAGGTACCCTTTTATATCGCAACTTTCCACAGATTCCAGAATGCTGAAGCTGCTCACTTCAAGCCCCAGGTAATCGGTCTACTCTTTTATCAACTCCAACACCATCTCAACTCCCTGGGAAGCATGCAACCAGGCTGCACAACTCCCTGGGAAGCATGCAACCAGGCTGCACAACTCCCTGGGAAGCATGCAACCAGGCTGCACAACTCCCTGGGGAGCATGCAACCAGGCTGCACAACTCCCTGGGAAGCATGCAACCAGGCTGCACAACTCCCTGGGGAGCATGCAACCAGGCTGCACAACTCCCTGGGAAGCATGCAACCAGGCTGCACAACTCCCTGGGGAGCATGCAACCAGGCTGCACAACTCCCTGGGGAGCATGCAACCAGGCTGCACAACTCCCTGGGGAGCATGCAACCAGGCTGCACAACTCCCTGGGGAGCATGCAACCAGGCTGCACAACTCCCTGGGGAGCATGCAACCAGGCTGCACAACTCCCTGGGAGCATGCAACCAGGCTGCACAACTCCCTGGGGAGCATGCAACCAGGCTGCACAACTCCCTGGGGAGCATGCAACCAGGCTGCACAACTCCCTGGGGAGCATGCAACCAGGCTGCACAACTCCCTGGGGAGCATGCAACCAGGCTGCACAACTCCCTGGGGAGCATGCAACCAGGCTGCACAACTTCCCAGGGAGCATGCAACCAGGCTGCACAACTTCCCAGGGAGCATGCAACCAGGCTGCACAACTCCCTGGGAGCATGCAACCAGGCTGCAAAACTCCCTGGGAAGCATGCAACCAGGCTGCACAACTCCCTGGGAAGCATGCAACCAGGCTGCACAACTCCCTGGGAAGCATGCAACCAGGCTGCACAACTCCCTGGGAAGCATGCAACCAGGCTGCACAACTCCCTGGGAAGCATGCAACCAGGCTGCGAGTGAACGCTCCAGAGTTGGCTTTCACAAGTTTTCAGTTCAGCCCTCGCAGTTCTGTAGTTGTCTATTTGTCTTCTTCTCAGGATTCTTTGCTCGGGTTTCCTGGTGCTTCTCTCTCCCCCCCCTCTCTCTCTCTCTTTCTCTCTCTCTCTCTATTTCTCTCTCTCTCTATTTCTCTCTCTCACTCTCTCTTTCTTTCTCTCTCTCACTCTCTCTCTCTCTTTCTCTCTCTCTCACTCACTCTCTCTCTCTTTCTCTCTCTCTCACTCTCTCTCTCTCTGTCTCTCACTCTCTCTCTTTCTCTTTCTCTCTTTCTCTTTCTCTCTTTCTCTCTCTCTCTCTGTTTCTCCCTCTCTCTCTCCCTCACTCTCTGTCTTTCCCTCCCTCCCTCTCTCTCTCTCTCTCTATCTCTCTCTCTCTCTCTCTCTCTCTCTCTCTCTCTCTCTCTCCATGTAAAGACCTTTTATCTATTTTAATCCCTGGGTTAGCATTCACTTGAAACTAATATGTTGGAACATTGAAGGGCTAACCACCAAGGTGTGTGAACCGGAGTTTATAGAATATTTGGCTAAGTTTGATATTTGCTGTCTTCTAGAGACATTCACGTCTGACGATTTTGATTTCAGTATATATTTTAATGATTATTTTGTCTACCACTCCCCAGCTTTGAAGCTTTCACATAGGGGATGTAGAGCTGGAGGTGTTCTCATTCTGATAAGGAAATCTTTGCCCTATGAATTTACCCGTATTAACTGTACTAAGGATAATATGCTAATCCTCAGAGTGAAATTGCCGTGCTTGACTGCAGACCTCATTGTTGTATGTATGTACGTCCCTCCATTAGACTCTCCATACTATAAGAACAGAGATGTAAAGTGCAACATTACTCTATTGGAGATATATACATATACACACCTCAACCAAAAAAGGACAAGGGAAAACCCTGTGACTTAAATAATTTAATGAAACAAAATCGAAATAACCAAGTAAGTCAAATAAATCAAAAATGCAATACACGTACACACACACACAAAAAAGGTGTTGGCCCACGGCTTAAAGCCTTCCGAGACACAAAAAGCAAAAATTAAACCAAAAATAAACCAAAAGAAGGGGACAAGTAAATAACAGTACTTATATGCACAGAGAAAAGAAGAGGAAGAAGGAAAAAATAATTAATAAAAGAAAAAAAGGGGGATACTATTTACATGGTGTATGAACCCGTGCGGACCAGTGCGAGGAAAGGTGCTACCGCTACGGGTTCATCTTGTCGAGTGAGTGAGGGAGGTGAAGGAGGTGAGTACTTTTCACAGTGGCCACGTCTCACATGCAGCACGGAGAAGGGGTGGTGGCCGGAGGTGGTGGAGGGGTGGGGGTGGGGGGATATCCCCGGCGTCCGGATGCACCCAGTGACGTCACAGTGGCCTGGAGTAGTGAGGGGGCGGGGCAGGCGGGATGGTTCCATGCCCCAGGAAGCTGAGGTCACGGTTCATTCCTTGCGGCTCCAGTGTACCCATCTCGAAGATAAGACGTTGTTCGAAAGCTTTTCGATGGGCACTAGACTGGAACCGCCTGACGATGGTGACCCTCAGATCCCTGGGGCTGTGGTCGCCACTGAGGAAGTGGAGGGGCACTGGACGGTCAGTTCTGGCGTTGGAAATGTCACTTCTGTGTCCACGAAACCGGGCATGGAGGGCTTGTCCTGTCTCCCCTATGTAGAGGGCTCCGCATCGTTGGCATACGATAGCATATACAACATTGTTGGATGCGCATGTGAAGCCCTCTTGTATAGTGATGGTTTTCCTAGGGCCCCGAATCTGGTCCGTGCACAAGGTCACATCTCTCGTTTTGCAACGGCGATCGGGGCAAGGTTTGGTCCCTGTCCACTCGCTTGGTGCAGCTGGAAGCAGAGTGCTGTGGACTAAAGTGTCCCTTAAGCTTCTGTCTCTCCGGTAGCAGGTGAGGGGAGGCCGTTGGAAGAGTTCCTTTGTTTCCTTCGAGCCTTGAAGGAGGCAGAAGTTGGAGAGAATTATTTTGCGGACTGGCTGGTTGTGGGGGTGGTAGGTCAGAACAAGCTTGACCCGTTCTGACTGGTCGGCCTGGGGTTGCCTGGTCTGGAGTTGTTGCCCATTCCTCTGCTGTGTCTTGGCTAGGGCGTGGTCGAGTAGAGACTGGGGGTAGCCTCTTCGTTTGAAGATTTCGCAGAGTATGTTGCATTGTTCTTCCAAGTCTTGGGGGTCTGTACATAGGCGTTGGAGGCGGAGGAACTGAGAGAAGGGAATGGCATCTTTGCAAGGTTTGGGGTGGGAGGAGGTGTATAGTAAGTAAGGGTGGGAGTCAGATGGTTTGAAATGGACGGACGTGCTGAGAGTTTCGCCGGTGATTGATATTTTGATGTCCAGGAATGGGAGGGAGTTTGTTGAGATGTTGTGCGTGAACTTGATGTTGGGGTGGAAGTTCGACGCAAAAGATATGAATCTTGCTAAATCTTCCGACGAAAGTGAAGTTGCTCCCACGCAGTCGTCGATATATCTTCTGTAGAGTTCTGGTACGGGTCCCGTGTACTGCTTGAAGATCTGTTCTTCCAGCCACCCCATGAACAGGCAGGCATAATTTGGCCCCATCTTGGTCCCCATGGCAACTCCGCTGATCTGGTTGAAGTAGTTGTCGTTGAATGAGAAGGAGTTGAGTTTGAGGACCAACTCTGCTAGTCTTGTCAACGTTGCAGTGGAGGGAAATGTGGAGGGTCTCTGGTCAAGGAAATGCTTGAGGGCCTGGAGTCCATCCGCGTGGGGGATGTTGGTGTATAATGAGCTGACATCCATTGTGAACAGCCTTCTCGAGCTATTGTCTGCAGGGAAACTGAAGTCTTTGAAAGTTTTGAGGGCATGATTGGTGTCTTTCAAATATGAGGGTAGAGACTGAACGAGGGGAAGGAAGATAGTGTTATTTGACTTACTTGGTTATTTCGATTTTGTTTCATTAAATTATTTAAGTCACAGGGTTTTCCCTTGTCCTTTCTTGGTTGAGGTGTATATATATATATATATATATATATATATATATATATATATATATATATATATATCTCCTATACAACCCTGAGCAGCAATCACACTTGCGTGTGAAAGATGTATTACTCTATTGGAGGACGAATTGTTCAGGCTGCAGTCAACTTATCCAGATACGTCAATTTTAATATGTGGGGACTTAAATGCAAGAACTGGGACCTGGAATCGATATTGTGATCTTGAGGAGGAGGAGGAGGAAGAAATTTTTGAATCCATGACCTCGAATGCGTGTACATGTCATGAGGTAATCACTTACGCAAATCTCTGTATTTTTGCAGAAATCATTTTGGAGAAGTTCTGATTAATGTTTGCAAGATCTACCATTTGTGCATCATTAATGGAAATATCACTGACGACAGGATCGGACGCTTCACGTACCTTTCCCAAAATGGTGACAGCGTCATTGATCACTGTCTGCTTGGCACAAACAGTTGTAGCTCTCCTCCTCCGATTAGTTTAAGGGTGGGGAACGAAATAAACTCAAGCCACATGCCCATAGAAATAGGGATTGGTATAGATACACACCTTCTTGTCAGAGAGCGGTCTCCTAAGAAATATGTATCAAAGTTCATATGGGACTCCGAAAAAGTTCCAGAGGTCAAAACCAACATTGAGTCAACTGCCTTCAAGGACATTATAAACAAAGCATCGAAAATGATAGGGACAAACATGGATTTTGCGCTGGACTTGTTTGCTCAAACCTTGTTGTCCAGCGCTAGGTGCATGTACCGTATGGTTCCCTTGAAGATACCAGCAAGCAGTAACTATTCCAGGTGGTTTGACTTGGAGTGCCGACATGCCAGGTGGAATGTAAAGAACGCTCTCTGGCAGTTTAGAAAATATGATTTTAAAAGGGACCTGTATGTTCAGTACAGAAATGAATATACAAAACTGATTAGACATAAGAAACGGGAACACTACAGAGCATCGTGCGAAACTCTCATTAAAAGTATCAATAAAACCTCTCAGTTCTGGTCTTTGGATCGGAGAGCGACCAGTCAGAGTCCAAAGTAGCCGCTAATTGATATTCAGCGGTGGCGTAGACACTTCCAGGGCTTATTAAACCGCAACCTCTGTATACTGGTGAAATGTCTGGGGAGAGTGCGCACATTTCGCATGATGAACTGGACGCTCCCATCACTTTAGACCCACTGGCGCGGTAGAGAGACGACGGCACAAAGTTGTTGACCTTCTTTGATGTAACGTACGGCGTTCGCGGACAATCTGTGACGTCTGTCTCGTGCACTCCCAGACAGGTGACGTATCCCTAATCAATAGACCGCTATTCCTCTTCCACCTTCTGAACATCTCATATAAAGACCATG
>JAWQFJ010004462.1:0-7500 GCA_034096865.1 Theodoxus fluviatilis | reverse complement strand
ATTGTCGTCGTCGTCTTTTATTGAAAGTTTTCCAGACCTAAAATTAATATTCGCGCACTCTTCCTGGACATGGCACGTAGCCATGGCAACATTGATTTACCAAAAAAACAAAAAAACAACAACACCGCATCATTGGTGACCGCTTCCTTCGACAGAGACCCCATGTGTTATTTTAAAAAATAGAGTGGTTCCTGGATTGTAATAAATCTCACCCAGATCAGGCAGTGCCAGAGAGTCCCACGTGATCAGTGATGCTTGTCAATGGAGTCACCACCGTCAGCCGAGCAGAGCGCTTTGCAAGTCTGCCGGTTCTTCGAGCCATTCTTGGGGTGCCTTCTCCTCTTACAGCCTGCACCTCACCCACGTCCCTCAACTCGCACCCATTCCCCGTCCACTCCCACCCCCTCCCTCCACTCCCACCCATCCTCAATCCACCCCCACCCACCCTCCCTCCATTCCCACCCACCCTCCCTCCACTCCCACCCACCCTCCTTTCACTCCCACCCCCTCCCCGTCCACTCCCACTCACCCTCCCTTCACTCCCACCCCCTCCCCGTCCACTCCCACTCACCCTCCCTCCACTCCCACCAACCCTCCCTCTACTTCCACCCACCCTCCCTCCACTCCCACCCACTATCTCCACTTCCACCCACCCTCCTTCCACTCCCACCCACCCTCCCTCCACTCGGACCCATCCACCCTCCCTCCACTCCCATCCACCCTTCCTTCACTCCCCACCCCCCCCTCCACCCCACCCTCCTCTACTCCCCCACCCTCCCCTCCCCCACCCCTCCCCTCCACTCCCACCCACCATCCCTCACTCCCACCCCTCCCCCCACCCCACTCACCCCTCCCCCCTACCACCACCCTCCCCTACTCCACCCACCCTCCCTCCACTCCTACCCACTATCTCTCCACTTCCACCCACCCTCCTTCCACTCTCACCCACACTCCCTCCACTCGGACCCATCCACCCTCCCTCCACTCCCATCCACCCTTCCTTCACTCCCACCCACCCTCCCTCCACCCCACCCACCCTGCCTCCCTCCAACCCCACCCACCCTCCCTCCACTCCCACCCTCTCCCCGTCCACTTCCACCCACCCTCCCTCCACTCCCACCTTCTCCCCGTCCACCCCCACCCACCCTCCCGCAACTCCCACCCACCCTTCGTCCACTCTCACCCACCCTCCCGCAACTCCCACCCACCCTCCCTCCACTTCCACCCACCCTCCCCCAACCCCACCCCCACCTCACCCCCCACCCATCCTCCTCCACCCCCACCCACCCCCTCACTCCCACCCCTCCCTCACCCCCCCCCACCCCCCCACCCTCACCTCCCCCCCACCCCCCTCCACCCCCACCCCCCTCCCTCACCCCCCCACCCCCCACTCCCACCCACCCTCCCCCCCCACCCCCCTCTCCCCTCCCACCCCCCTCCCCCACTCCACCCACCCTCCCTCACTCCCACCCACCCTCCCTCTACTCCCACCCACCCTCCCTCTACTCCCACCCACCCTCCCTCCACTCCCACCCACCCTCCCTTCACCCCCACCCACCTTCTGTCCACTCCCACCCCCTCCCCGTCCACTCCCACCCACCCTCCCTCCCCCCCACCCCCTCCTCCGCCACTCCCACCCACCCCTCCCTCCACTCTAACCCACCCTTCCTCACTCCCACCCACCCTTCCTCCATTCCCACCTCCTCCCCGTCCGCTACTACCCACCCTCCCTCCACCTCCACCCTTCTGTCCCTGGGATCTTCAATACGCTCATCTTGAAATGTGTCTTGAAGGAGTGCGCGTGGCAAATATCCACATTTAATGGGAAATCCTGAGATCTGACAGCCTGTCTTAAAAATAGGAAACTATTACGTGACGTCGAGGATTTGCGTAAAGCCAGTCATCTGGGACTGGTATAAGAGCTTCCGTTCTTGTCAGTACCACCACCCGCCCCCCCCCCCCCTCTCTCTCTCTCTCTTTCTCTCTCTCTCTCTCTCTCACTCTCTCTCTCTCTCTCTCTCTCGCTTTATCACTCTTTTATCTTTCTCTCTCTTTATCTCTCTCTATCTGTTTCTCTTTCTCACCCTCTCTATCTTTCTCACTTTCTCTTTCTTTCTTTCTCTCTCTGTTTGTCTTTCTCACCCTCTCTCTCTCTCTCTCTCAGAGGGCGCTGCTGTGCCAAGTGGAGAAGCCACGCTCACGACTGCTCTGTAACATTTTGAGAAAACACAGTACAACGCTATGCCAGTCGCCGGATTACCAGCTGCTGCGGAGGCTGTGTTATCGTCCCTGCTCACGACCGAGATATTGTCATCTTGGAAAGTCGTTGGAGAAGAGGGAAACAGCATCGTCGTCCTGCGGTTCAGGCAAGCCGGCAGTCAGCCATTTCTCTCGAACAACATCAAGCGAGGAGTGTGGCGACGGAAAACACCATCTCAACAGCGACGAGACCAGCGGCGGGCAGAAAGTCACAGAGCCATGGGTGAGAGAAAGTTTTATCGAAACACTGCATCCGTCAATATTGAAAATGAACATGCCGCGAATTTTGCTGTTCACCATGACGTAGCACGGGTTCCACATGCTGCTGCAGCATTGAGTCAGACACTAGCAACGCCCTTGACCTTTGACCTCCCTAGCCGGCAAGATGACTTTGTCACAGAGAGCACTGAAAGCGAAGCCTGCGAGACAGCTGCAGCTAAACCCCTTGGCGAAATCGAGACCAACACCACTACTACAGCCGTGATAACCCCACTTTCACCCAAGCGGGGACTTACCATTGAAGAGTGCAAGGAGATTGTCCGGCGGGTGATGGGACGAGTGGGAGATGAAGTACATGATTGCCAGCACAGCTTAGGCCTACAAGACGTGCGAGACGAGGTTGCCATCGCTGCTGCTCCTCGACCTGGCCAGGACGCGAACATGGATCATCAGACACTACAGGGGTCGTCGTCCGTGCCATCGGGAGCTCCTGGTTTCCCAGCCTCATCTCATGCCCCTGCTCCATCAGCTGATGACCCCGACATCGTCCCGATTCCTGACCGCATGCGACCGACATCGAGACGGCGTGCAAGGAAGGATGACGACACAGACCAACCTCGTGGGCGAAGTGTGCATGCAGCAGCCAAGCAACAGGCAGCACGAACTGCACGAACTGCCCGAAAGTAGTGCCACAGACGGTGTTGAGTGTTCGTGCATTGCAAACTTTCCACAACTGGTTTCCAGTTTTGTTGACATACGCGCATTTTAGTTACTGTTTCGCGTCAATTTGTTTTTCATTGTAATGGACCGGCAGGTCTGCACAATAAAATTTTTCGTTCGTTCGTTCGTTCTCTCTCTCTCTCTCCTCTCTCTCTCTCTCTCTCTCTCTCTCTCTCTCTCTCTCTCTCTCATGTTTATGGAGGAGGTAGAGGGAAGTTGTATGCAGCTTCTATTGAATTTTAAAAAGCCTTTGATTCGGTGGACCGAAAATGTCTATAGAAAGTGTTGTTGAAAATTGGCGTGACGTCGAAACTGATCAACATGTTTAAAGCCGTGTATTCCCAAGTGCATGGCTGTGTGAAGTGGAACTCTGTGATCTCTGAACTATTTGAATGCCCGGTTGGCGTAAGACAAGGGGCAAGTGAGTCGCCGACGATATTTTCTTTGTACATTTCGAATGCTGCTGACTATATCCGAGAACGAGGGCAACACGGAATACAATTCTTACCTGGTACCATGGAATTATTTTTACTCCTGTTCGCAGACGATGTCGTGCTGCTATCTACCACACCAGTCGGCTGACAAAACCAAATCACCAACTTAGAATACATCTCAAAAAAGCTTGGACTAATAGTGAACAATGAAAAAACCAAAGTTATGGTTTTTCGCAGAGGGTCTATCTGACGAGTGGTGAAAAGTTGGATTTAAACGGAGAGCAGCTGGAGACTGTAAACAGATACAAATACGTGTGATATATTTTTTCCACCAAACTCTCTGTTTCCGTGGCATTAGATTACCAAGCAGTCAGAGGAAAGCAGAAGGTTATACAGTTGCTTAAGACAATGAAGAGCTTGCGTAGTCTGAACACTTTTGTTTTCTTTAAGGTGTTCGATTCTCAAATTACACCAGCCCTCTTGTATGGGGCAGAGATATGGGGGATAAAAAGTGTGACGACATAGAAAAAACGCATATATTCGCTTGCAAACGGTTTATGAGTCTGGACGTGAGATCACCAAATACTATGATTTGTGGTGAGACGGGAAGGTATCCCCTTACCGTGATGGCTTTGCTGAGAGCATTAAGATATTGGTTTAAGCTTGTCAAAATGCTAATAGACAGACTTCCAAAGCAAGCCTACCTGATGCTCATCAATACCAGCCTGCCAACAGAACTAAACTGGGCTAAGGGTATTGAAAATTTCTTGTCCAGAATAGGTTATAATTTTGTTTGGGCAAATGGAGGATGTACGAATGAAATAAGCGTATTGAAAACAGTAGAACAAAGATTAAGATATTGCTTCAGGCAGAAATGGTGTGCTAAGCTCGGCAGTGGAGACTGATTTGCCTTCTATAGAACCATGAAAAGCTCATTTCAGCTAGAGAGCTATCTGAACGATATATATATATATATAGTAAGAAAAAACAAGCGAGCAAACAAACAAGCCTTACTTAACGTCAATTTTTCGGCTGAAAGCCTTCCTCAGGACTGAAGGGTTTGACAAATCATCACGCCAGACACAGTTCCTTTTCCAGAGAATCTCGCTGTCAATTGTGAGGGGCAACGCGTTCGCGATCACATCGTCGGCCAAGCGTGAGGCTGCCCGTGACCCAAAGCCGAGGGGTTTTCCCCGCCCCTGATCCTGGCGGCTGCGTTTAGACAACTTGCCTAAATTGATGTATTCTTTCCCACCTGGGACTTTCTAGGGTTGGGGTGAGAATTGAGCGCTTTTTGCCTCTTCCGAGCACCTACAGATGTAGTGCAGCGCTTCATTTGTTAATCTTCTGCGCCCCATGTTGTGTTGATAGACGCTAAGAAAATGTTTTCTTTGCCATAGACATCGTTTATGCACGTTTAAATGTTTTGATTTCCTGTGTCTGTGACTGTGGAGCGTAGTCGAGTCTAATACACCGTGGCTGTATTTCGATGACCATCTTTTGCTGTGTGTTACATCGAATTTTGCAATGACATTGAATCATCACCTATCCAATCCGAAGTGTCTACGTCACGCATGACGACATACGTGTGCGTGTCTTGTCAAGCTGTTCTACTGCGGCTGGTGAATCGAGCTAGCCACAAATATCTGACCGAGACAACGTTCCCGCAGAGTCACAAGCAAAGTCAAAAGATCCACTGGGGAGGACCCAGAATGGAAGAACCATTATAACAAAGTGTTCAAGCCATTCGGTGTCAAAGTAGAGAGTTTGTGCATCCAGAAACGTTCCCGCCTGCGTCGTACTTCAGTGCTGTCCGTGTAGGACTTCTCTACCGGCATGCATCTGAGGTCGTGCAGTGTGTGGTTGGGTAGGGATAAGTGTTCAGTAATGAGAGTGCAGGTGTTCTTGTTGGTGTTGATGTTCGAGCGATGCTGGTAGAAGCGTTGTTTGAGTGAGTTGCTTGTTTCTCCGACATACTGTGTGTGGTTGCATCTAGTGCAATACAGGATGTATATGAGATTGGATGTCGTGCATGTGAGTTTGTGTCTGATGTGAAATGTTTCATTGGTCTGTTGGCTAGTGAATGTGCGGCTCTCCACAAGATGATACTGGCAGATGACGCAGCGGGAACTCTGGCATTTGTAGGAGCCAGGGTCGGAATCGACGGGAGTGGGAAGTACGGAGGGCATCAGCAAGGCCCGTAGGGAGCGGCTGTTTCTCTCCCCCAGAAAGGGTGGATCGGGTACAGCTTGTGCCATGCGTGGGCTGGTTTTGGTCATCGCCTGGTGAAGTTCTCCGACCCAGGAGCGCAAAGGAGGGTTGTTGGGGTGGTGGGTCACGACAAAGGGGACCCGCTGGTTCTTCTTTTTGGCCTTGTATAGTAAGCACTCTTGTCTGGACTTAGTGCTGACAATGGTCCTGGCCTTGGTGATGGTAGGAAGGTGGTGGCCTCGGGCTCTGAGCTGATTTTCCAGTTCATCACATCTCTGATGGAAGGTGTCAGGGCTAGAGCACAGTCGGCGGAGACGGAGGAAGAGGCTGTAGGGGAGGTTTCGGATGACGTGGTGAGGGTGGGAGGACAGACTGTGGAGGTATCCATGTACATCAGTGGGTTTGGAGTAAAGGTCAGTTTGGAGGAAACCATCTAGCAGGGTGATGAGGATGTCCAGAAAGGGTGCTGCTTGGTCATAGGACTTCAAGGTGAACTTGATGGAGGGATGGAATTGGTTGAGGAATTCAGAGAATTATTGGAGCTCGGCATCCGAGCGGGTCCACAGAAGGAATATGTCATCGATGTATCGTTTCCAGGTTGTTGCTGGCACTGGCACGGGGCTGTTGGCTAGGAGATGATCTTCGAGCCAGCCCATAAAGAGACAGGCTGCACTCGGGGCCATCGGGGTTCCCATCGCTGTTCCCATCACCTGTCTGAAATGTTGGCCCTCAAAAGTGAAGATGTTGTTGGATAGAACATGGTTGGTAACCTGAAGTACTGTGTCGACAGGCGGGGTATTGGGCAGTCTGTGTCTGGTCAAGAAGTGCCGTAGGGCAGTTTCCAGTTCCTTGTGGGGGATATTGGTGTAGAGTGCTTGAACATCAATGGTGACAAGTCGAGTATGTTTATCAAAGGGTCCAAGCTCTATATTCCATTGAGACAAAATTTGTAGCATGTGGGTGCTATCTTTGATGAAGGATGGTAGAAGAGTGACATATTCTTTTAGCCAATCATCCACAAGCCTGGATAGGTTCTCTGTGGGGCCGGTGGTGCCAGAGACACTGGGTCGGTCCGGTTGGTTGTGGTGGAAGAGACTTGTGGATTTGAGGGAAGGCATATAGAAATCCGGTTGGCACTTGGCTTTCTTGGGTTGCGTACAGTAGCCTCAGCGGTGTGTCGTCTCGCTAATATGGCCCTTTTGAAGAGGTCATCACACATTTTTGACTGTTTGCAAATCTGTAGTAGTAGGATCAATTGTTAATTCTGACATAGTGGGTGTGCTGCTGAGTTGAGTATTCGCCTCTGCAAGATAATCTTTCATGTCTGATGACAACGGCCGCCTTCCCTTTTCCGCCAAGCTGATCTGCGGTATGGTCGGTTGAGGGTTAGTTCTCTGAGTTGACCTACGTAGCCATCCCTCTGGTCCTTGCTCAGTTTGTCCTTGTTTGCCGGGTAATCCTGTAGGCATCGGGTCCGACTCAGTAGGAGTGTCCAGAAAGCATCCAGGGAACGGTCTCTTCCCCAGGGGGTTGGTAGCCGGTACTTTGTAGAACTTGGGTGGATCAGCTTTTATACGTGTAGTGTCTGGGTGGTGGTAGAGTTCTTTGAGGCGGAGCCGACGGCATCCTTCACCGGATATATCGTCAGTCAACTGGT
>JAWQFJ010004457.1:25000-27305 GCA_034096865.1 Theodoxus fluviatilis | reverse complement strand
CCTGTACCGCCCATTAACGCCCACCCTGCTCAATCCTGTACCGCCCATTAACGCCCACCCTGCTCAATCCTGTACCGCCCATTAACGCCCACCCTGCTCAATCCTGTACGGCCCATTAACGCCCACCCTGCTCAATCCTGTACGGCCCATTAACGCCCACCCTGCTCAATCCTGTACCGCCCATTAACACCCACCCTGCTCAATCCTGTACCGCCCATTACCGCCCACCCTGCTCAATCCTGTACCGCCCATTAACGCCCACCCTGCTCAATCCTGTACCGCCCATTAACGCCCACCCTGCTCAATCCTGTACCGCCCATTAACGCCCACCCTGCTCAATCCTGTACCGCCCATTAACGCCCACCCTGCTCAATCCTGTACCGCCCATTAACACCCACTAACGCCCACCCTGCTCAATTCTGTACCGCCCATTAACGCCCACTAACACCCACTCTGCTCAATCCTGTACCGCCCATTAACACCCATTAACGCCCACCCTGCTCAATCCTGTACCGCCCATTAACACCCACTAACGCCCACCCTGCTCAATCCTGTACCGCCCATTAACGCCCACCCTGCTCAATCCTGTACCGCCCATTAACGCCCACCCTGCTCAATCCTGTACCGCCCATTAACGCCCACCCTGCTCAACCCTGTACCGCCCATTAACACCCACCCTGCTCAACCCTGTACCGCCCATTAACACCCACTAACACCCACCCTGCTCAACCCTGTACCACTCATTAAAACCCACCCTGCTCAATCCTGTACCACCCATTAACTTACTGGAGTCGTATCGCAAAAAATATCGCCATAGGCGTCCTCGTGCCAGAGTCGTATCGCGAGATTGTTTGTGATGCAATTGCAAATTTCTCCCTTTCAATATAATGGTCTAAGGGAGGTAAATCTTGTTAGCCTATTTAATGCATTTGCAAGCGGATTTACCTCCCTTTAGAATATATTTCGACTGATGGTTGGAAATCGTAACCTTTGTGCATGTGGTGTGTATGTTGACAAAAAGCGTACTGCAAAACGTTTGATCTTGCAATTATATGAACAAATATTTTTATTTGGTTGATTGCTAGCCTCCATCTGCTTGTATTTATCTGTACTAAATGTTTATACACATTTGCATTACTTGGATATTGACATTTAAAGTTTCTCATTTTCTAGGTGCTTGTACGCTTCCCATAACAGCTAGTGAACTGATTTTTTTCCTCGACTTTTTCATTTTTGTGCATGTACACACTCAATTCTATGGTGTGTAATTCATAATTAGCATTTTTAGTCCCTTGGATCATTCTTTGAATGTAAAGAGTAAAAAACAAGCCCTCCCAGGATGGCGCCCCAACAACCCCTCCCAGACTTAAGGGAATGAGGCGTGGCAAAACAGGCTCAGTCACTTCTTATGCCAGATGTCACACATAAACTGAAATTTGTTTCTACTCTTATCCCTTCCACAACCATTCCATATGCTTTCAGTGCAATGGGCCATACAAAGTTCACTTGTCCCAGTGCACACGATTAAGATTCAAACACACTGCAAATACTCCCTCGTGAAGATTCAAACACGTTGCAAATATGACGTGCCAAAGAACAAAACAAGAAGGGCAAAGCCAACACGACTCACATGCTGAGAGGATGTGAAAAATGGCTGTTTTTTAGACAACATTTACGGCCCCTGCGACCTTGACCTTGAAGCAAGGTCAAGTCACTATGTATGTTTTTTGACGCCTTGTCATCATACACCATCATGCCAAATTGGGTGTTGATAGACTTAATAGTCTCCGAGAAAAATCCAACGTTAATTTTTTTACGGACGACAGGACGCCCGGACGCCCGGACGGACGACACGGGTGACCTAGTATGAAAGTATACGTGTGTACTACAATGTTATGAAGTTTGGAAGAGTTATCTTCCATAGTTCAGGGTCAAGGTCACTTCAAAATATGTATACAATCCAACTTTAAAGAGCTCCTGTTACCTTGACCTTGAAGCAAGGTATGCCAAACTGGTGTCAAAAGATAGGGCTTACTTGGCCCTATACACCATATATAGGTCAGGTATCCAATCGCAAAAACTTCAGAGAAAATTGAGAAAATGTGAAAAATGGCTGTTTTTTAGACAACATTTATTGCCCCTGCGATCTTGACCTTGAAGCAAGGTCAAGTCACTATGCACGTTTTTTGATGCCATAATGTTTACTACATTGCAAACACTTCCATCTCCAAAGTTTCCAAAAGCAATCACTCAGCCCAGCGCATCAGCAAGAGGAAAGGATCCCCACCTGGTAAGGTTTCGGGAG
>JAWQFJ010004457.1:0-17500 GCA_034096865.1 Theodoxus fluviatilis | reverse complement strand
CAGCAAGTGGCGCACTCTAGTGTGAAAGCAGTTAGAGCGGCTTCTGAGACGCTCTAGCTGCTGCGCGACCTTTGACAGGAAGTTGACCTCTGCCACTGGGTGAAACGTCACCAAAGATTGTGTATGAATGATTTTCCACTCTAATACTTTTATTAGGTCGTTTCTTCGATCAATAGTGATAAATTTGAGTGTGAAATAATATTCGAGATTCGTGTATTCAAAGGGGGCCTCCAAAACCCTCTACTTTTAATGGTAACGTGCTTTAAAAATAATTAAAGAAACCGACCAATCGAAACTCGTGACCCTGCTACACCGTAGCAGAGATGAAGCAGAGTCAACGGAACGCAGGGGAAAGCTGTTGAATCGCCGCTTACGTCACGGGGACTGCCGGTCACGTGGCGGCCGACGGATTCAGGCGGATAAATCGAGCGCAGCCACTGTCTCATTGTCTCACTATCTCGCTGTCTCATTATCTCGCTGTCTCGTTGTCTCACTATCTCGCTGTCTCATTGTCTCACTGTCTCGTTGTATCACTGTCTCGCTGTCTCACTGTCTCACTATCTCGCTGTCTCATTATACTGTCTCGTTATCTCGCTGTCTCACTGCCGCACTATCTCCCTGTCTAATTGTCTCGCTGTCTCACTGTCTCGCTGTCTCATTGTCTCGCTGTCTCACTATCTCGCTGTCTCGCTGTTCCCTTGTCTCGCTGTCTCACTATCTCGCTGTCTCATTGTCTCGGGTTCTCGCTGTCTCACTGTCTCGCCGTCTCGCAGCCTCACTGTCTCGCCGTCTCGCTGTCTCACTCTTTCGCTGTCTCACTGTTTTGCTGTCTCGCTGTCTCACTGCCTTGCTTGCTCGCTGTCTCACTGTCTCGCTGTCTCACTATCTCGCTGTCTCACTGTCTCGCTGTCTCACTGTTTTTCTGTCTCACTGTCTCACTGCCTTGCTGTCTCGCTGTCTCGCTGTCTCGCTGTCTCATTGTCTCGCTGTCTCACTGTTTCGCTGTCTCACTGTCTCGCTGTCTCATTGTCTCGCTGTCTCACTGTTATGCTCTCTCACTGTCTCGCTGTCTCACTGTTTCAATGTCCTACTCTGATCTGACTGAAGCTCATACAGAGTGCATCCACCTTTTCTCTCTCTGTGATCCAAAATTAACTCCTCCTCACTGTCTGGCAGATTCGTGCAACATTATATATGCGTGTGTGTGTGTGTGTGTGTGTGTGTGTGTGTGTGTGTGTGTGTGTGTGTGTGTGTTTTGGGGGTGTGGGTGTGGGGTGGGGTGGGGTGGGGCCGTTCGGTATTTTACCTAGCATTCTGTACAAACCTTCATGTCATGAAAACATTCAGCGTATATCAACGTAGTCAAACATTGGGGTCAAACAGTAATGAGGAACCTCGCAAGCGCATGCGCACACAAACATACACACATGCACGCACGCACGTACGAACGCACGCACACACGCACTTTTGAACATACACACACACATACTCAATCATACGCACGCATGCACACATATGTGCACTCGCACACATCCGCACAAATATACCCAATCGGAAGGAGAGAAAAGGAGATGGAGGGAGGGTGGGGGGAGAAAGAAAGAGAATGAAAGGTCGGAGGAGCGAAAAGAAGACTATACTAGATGAGGACGGAGGGAGACAAACACAGGCAGAGAGAGACAGAAGTCAGGCAGTAGGATGGGTGAGTTTGAAATGTGAGGCAAAGATGACGGAGAGGGAAAAGAAAATGAGTGATGGAAAGGCAGGGACAGGAAGTGAGGATGGAGGTGGAAGAGGAAACACACGCCCATCGATCTTTGCCCCACGCACCATTGCACTCACCGATTGGTCCTGGCTCACCTAGAGTGGAGGCCTAGACTGGGAGTGGAGAGCATCATCTCATTAGCCTCAGGCAGGCCCTTACAGGATGGGGCACGAGGGATGCAGACTCTGTTGACTGCATGGTCGCCTAGCAGCAGCTGCAAAATCGGCCCAAAGGGCTCGAGGCTTCAGCTTGGACCATGCCGCTCTCAGACACAGAGCTGGGTTCTGGTGCGGGACGTCACAGCGGCTGTCTGCCGCCTACTCTGGTTGCTGCCGAAGCCAGCAGCCGTGCTGACCGCGCCCCATCGCCGCACGTGTTGTGCCGATGACTGACCGTGATTTCAGGAGCCGATGCTGGTCGAGCATAGAGCTCCTTTCGCTATGACCACCCTCCATAGCATCGTGAGTGAACCGCCTCTCTGTGTTCCCGTCCTCGTTGTGGTGTCCATTGGGTCTTGACGTGAAGGCAGTTGCCAGCATACACAGTCTTCGCGTTTTCGGGGTTGGGGGTGAAAGGGAGAGAAAGAGAAAGAGAGAGAAAAAGAGAGAGAGAGAGAGAGAGAGAGAGAGAGAGAGAGAGAGAGAGAGACAGAGAGAGAGAGAGAAGGAAGGTGTCCATACGTGTGTGTGTGTGTGTGGGTGGGTGTGTGTGTTTGTGTGTGTGTGTGTGTGTGTGTGTGTGTGTGTGTGTGTGTGTGTGAGTGTGTGTGTGTGTGCGTGCGTGCGTGAATTATACGAGTACGGCTGATGAAGTGTATCGTAACTCCTTTCAGGGCTCAGGTTGCTTAATATTGGTGCTGCTTGTGTTTGTGTGGAGGGTGCCTATTTGCACACACGCATTTGTGCATGAATAACGATCAAGTCATTGGCGTAACGATGGAGACCTTGTTGCACAACGCCGACTTATGAAGACGTGTAGCGTGTCTGTTGCTCTAGCCACTTATTCAAAGTCTCCGCTATCTCGTCACTTTCGGGCTGGCTTAAGTTTGCGTGGCTTCACGTCTTTAAGACCCCTTGAAGGATATACATGTATATGCATGATGCAAAATGAGCGCGCGGTACGCAGTAATAGGACGTGCAAACGTTAGACCCTTTCAAACCGTCCAGATGGTCCGAAATCATCAATAATGCCGTTTTATGGACATGCTTATAAAGGCAGCACTTTGCGGTGGTCCTGCCGTCACGCACAAAGGCTGTAGCGTCGCAGTTTTGCGGGAGCGATGGAAAGCCGCCATTCCGTTGCGCCTGGTGTAGCAAGCTGACTGTCCCTGGAGGCAACTGTCGGAATCAGGATCCCTTGGATGAGAGGCCACGCAATCCCGCATAGGAAATGTCACTGACCTGACATTAGGCTGTCTGAAGACTCTCCCACTATGTCCATGTGTCCAAGGTGGACCAGCTTGCAAACCCGTTCGACTGGCATGCTGTGGAGGTAAAGTGAATGTTTAAGACGTCATTGTGGAAATGATCAAACCTGATCTTTGCATATCATCCTGCATTTCGCCAGTAAACTTTAAAGAATCAACTGCTATAAATGACACACAACAATTTGAAACACTGCTTCGGAAGATGAGCCCCAGATTGTTTTGTCCTGCGGTACAAAAATCCAGAATGCCAACAGAACTGCTTGAGAGTTTTACGGACGATCAATACTGGGTCGTGAAAATGACAGTTTATAGTCTTCAATTCAACAGCTGCAGCCACGATCCAGTATCTGACAGATCCAGCGTGGTCAGTTGTTGTTGACCTTCTTTATGAAATGTCATCATCCTGGGAATGACGTCTGAATCATAGCATCTCCAAAACTGGTCTGCCCCTGTCGCTCTTGCCACACATGCAAATTTGATGAGAGAGGGTGAACCCCACATGCTGAGATATTAAAGAGAAGCAATGACACTTGGACCGTGCTTGTCATCAAGAGGGGCTTTCCTATGCGCTGACCGCTGTACACCTCGACTCATAATAATGACTGAAGTGCATGCACAGCGGATTGGGAGCCACAGGTTTGTTGAAGGCCGCTGTGTAAAATCAGCAAGTGTGAAAAAAACGCTCTTCAGTCACATACGGCATGGAATTTCAGAATGCCAACACAAGTGCCTGCGCACTCTAACTGACGAGGAGATAAAGACCAGCAGAGTGCGAAGCTCAAATCGAAAATCACCCCCAGGTGGCTGTTGAATTCATAAACCTCTTAGTAATAGAGCCAGCGTTGTCAGCGGATGACCTCGTGCTGGTAATGTGGGCGACTTGGTGTGGCGCCAGAAGGATGATTTCCCAAGATTCACTTGTGCAGTTATGCTATTTTCTCATTTGGAGCCAACTTGCCACTGGCGTTTCATAACCTATTGCAAAATGATGACTGCGGGCGTTGCGTACTAATGGTAGAAGCGAATACTGGGCAAAGTCATAGGTCGGCGTGGCCTGGGATCCTCGTGTGGGCGGAAAGCCTCTGATTATAGTCTGTGCCTTTATGCACTGCAACCCTGCAGTACGACCGTCGGTCATGCGAGTATTGACATATCCATTGCTGCCGAGAGCTGTCGCAGTCATTAGCTTGATAGACAGGGCGTGGTGAGTGGTAGGCAATTCACAGCAAATGCTGCTGACCCTGTGTGACATCTGATGTACGGTTCCCCCGAGAGTCTTCTGCAACACTGTTGCTTTTACTATCCGCTTGCCTCTGATGCAGATTTCATGAGATGGAGCTAAACATTGTGAGAATAATGTGACACGAAAACGATGAAACTGGGACTGCGTTTATCTTGCCAGAGTGTATCCTTAGGGCGTTCTCAAACGTGGCAAGTTTTCTTGAAAGGACAGGAAAGTTTCCTTGTCTCCGGCAAGCTTTCCCCCTCACACGTTGCAAGTCCCGCAACTCGCAGTTTCCTTAACTTTGGCAAATCTCGCGATGCCGTACGAGTGTCTACTACGAGAGCAGATGATTATTGGCAAATCTCGCGATGCCATACGCGTGTCTAGTACGAGAGCAGATGATTCACATTACAAACATTCAAAGTTTCAACTAGTTCTTTTTTTACCGAATAAGAAGAAGTGGAAGAAGAAGAGGAAATTATAATGCACCTATATATTTTGTGTTCCTATTTCGCGGCTGACAGCATACTCGATTTACTCATCTGATTGGCTATTTGCGCAAACTTTCCTTGCCGGCGGCAAGCAAAATAGAGCAATATTTTATTTGTCGGCAACTCGACAAAAATATTTTTTAACCCGCGACTTGCGACCGCCATCTTGGCAATGGCAAATTAAAACTTGCCAAAAAAACTTGTCACGTGTAAGGACGCCCTGATGTGCTGATTGGTGACACAACTGGAAACTGTGTAGCAGAGGCTGACACATGGCGACTCCCCATTCTGAACACAGAGATATAGTATCTCTGACACAGGTTGGTCACGTGACTTCGGCTCCACATTCCAATGATTTTATCAATCAAAATTCAACATGATCAAAAGACCATTGAGAGTAAAAAGAGACGATTCTATTTCCCTCCAGTTATTTATCCCGATAGATAAACACAAATTTGGTGTTCTAATAAAACTAATCTGTGAGATTTTCAGGAAATCATTTGAGAACTACTTTTAGCGCGAACGTCGTCTATAAGGTTGCAAACTGCCTTCAGCACGTGCGCGATTGTGTATACACGCAATCTTTGGAACTAGTATAAACGCAGCGAAAAGATTCCTAATAAGGCTCCGGGCTGGTTTCGTGAATCTATGGTTATACTCTCGCAAGTAAATGCTTTCTGACCAGAACCTGTGGTCTAACTGCCTTCACACTGTTTGACGAGCTGCTTGAGTCCACATTTCGATCATTCGTGTATCGACTGATCTAGAAGGAAGATTTTACTCACTTTTGTCTGTGTTGAACGTTGATCGAGTGGAAGTTTCTTCTGTAGGAATCCGTCTGATTCCGAAGTTTGATATCATCGGAGAGCTCAGAAGCAGTTTTTCTCAGTTTAATCCTTCTAAGCATACATCAAATTAATGATTCCTCATCAGTAAAAGCACTCAGCGGGTTTCTGGGCGAATCGTACTATCGGTCCAAAAGATTATCATTATGCAGACGGGATTGGTTGCCTTACTCGCACAATGAAGCATAATTGTTGCTGTTGTATTCAAAGTCCTTATAATTAGTAGAGTTCACAATATTACACTCTTGTGGTTCGAATTTTACCGCATACAAGTTTTACATTTATGGGAAATCGATGTTTAGAAAATAAATTGACGAAAAGATGGCTGCCAGTATCGAGTGTATCACAACAAGCGGAGGAATACACTCAACGATGTGGTATGCCATTCAGCGTGGCTGAGACTCAGTGTTCAGAATGGTGGTATGCATGTTATGGAAGAATTAAGGCTATCACGTGACCAACCTGTCGCTGAGACTATATTCACTATAGTCTCAGCCACGCTGAATGGGCGACTTCCATGAACAATTTATTATCATTTGCCAACAAAAGTCAGAGCGCTAATATGACTCTCCTCTCATTTGTAAAGAACGCGCACTAATGAGCATATCATTATCAAATCAACATTCCCTGAAGGCAGCTGTTGCTGTCATGATACCCAGCACTGTCAATGGATGAATTTCTACAGGAAATGTATGTGTCCTAGGAATAAGTTCTGAAATAAGATTCATTGAAGATCAGACCGCTACAGCAGGGCTTTAGCGATCAGTTTGCCTCTTAGATTTTCAAGATGGGATTTAAGCTTGATAAGTATTATTTTAATGTCACATATGACTATGATATACGAATACATACAAACTGTGGGCCTTAGTCGCCATACTTCCATACAGTATTAAACTGTAGCTTCTGGATGATGGTCTTCCGTGATCACATTGAAAACTGCAACGTTTGAAAATTTGTCAATGTTTCCATAAGTATTTGTCATGCACAATGTGGTAAATGTCCCTCCGTCCAACTGTTACCACAACAGTCACAAGTTCGGAAAAATATTTCCCGCCAGTATTATTCATCCCGAGAATAAAATATTTCCGAGAAGACTATGTTGCAAACTACAAGTTTATGCCAGTTTTATCCGTCGAGTTGCCATGGTTGGACAACTTATCGGCCCATTTCAAATCTACATATTATGTTTTTCTGAGGTTTCACTTGACGCTATGAGTATAAACTGTCAAAAAAGTGATTCTCGCCTCCACTCCCACCACTTACGACCTTGACCCCATCCCCAGCCCCCTGTTAGTTGAATGCCTTGACTCTCTTCTGCCCTACATCACATCTGTTGTTAACAAGTCCCTCTCATCTGGCACCTTCCCTTCCGTGTACAAGTCAGCCATAATAAAGCCACTCCTGAAGAAGCCTTCTCTGGACCCTAACGTTTTGAAAATTTTTCGCCCGGTCTCTAACCTCCCCTTCCTGTCTAAAGTTATAGAGAGACTAGTACTCACCCAGCTGCAGCAACATCTTGCAACCAACAACCTCTTGGCACCCCTGCAGTCAGCCTATCGTAGCCACCACAGCACAGAAACTGCCTTACTCAAAATCCTCGGAGACCTTTACTCTTCTCTAGATCAGGGAAAACGTAGCATTCTCACCCTCTTAGACTTGTCAGCGGCTTTCGACACAGTAGACCACAACATTCTCCTCTCACGCCTGCGAAACACTTTCGGAATTTCACACTCTGCCCTTGCCTGGTTTCATTCTTATCTCACTGATAGATTTCAAACGGTCTCCATCAACAATCATTACTCAACTCCTTCTCCTGTCCGATTTGGCGTTCCCCAGGGCTCAGTACTGGGTCCAGTTTTGTTCGTTCTTTACATGCAACCTTTGTTTGACATAGTCGCTCAGCACTCAATCAGTCAGCATGCATTTGCAGATGATAACCAGCTCTACAAAGACACCACCTTAGATCAATTCCAACCCACGTTAGACACTCTACAGACCTGTCTTTCTAATGTTAAGTCATGGATGTCACACAACAAACTCCAGCTGAACGATTCCAAAACCGAATGCCTTCTTGTCAAGTCTCAGAGACTAGTGACGCCTCCATCCCTCCCGTCTTCTGTCAGGGTAGGAGACGCTGACGTCGCCTTTGTTCCATCAGTCAAAAACCTTGGTGTCACCCTCGACTCTCATCTCTCTCTTTTCGACTTTGTCCAAAACACTTGCAAATCTGCATACATACAACTCAGACAGATAAGCGCAATCAGACACCTTCTCACTATTCAAGCTACTACAATCCTAGTCTGTGCTCTTATTCTCAGTCGCCTCGATTATTGCAACGGCCTTCTTGCCGGCTGTCCCGCATATCTCACCGATAAACTTCAAAGAGTGCAAGATGCTGCAGCTCGACTCATCTGTAAGTCAAAAAAGTCAGATCATCTCACTCCTCTCTTCCGCTCTCTCCACTGGTTGCCCATTAATGCCAGAGTCCAATACAAGATTGCCTGTCTTTGCTACCATTACTTCGCTGAATCCCTTCCTCAATATCTCTCTAAACCCATGCGCACCTACACACCCGCTAGACAGCTACGCTCTTCCGCAGACACAAGAATCTTCAGGTTCCCAGAGGACCCTCCAGTTAAAACAAAATTTGGTGAACGCTCTTTCTTTTATCATGCTTCCTCTATCTGGAATGACCTCCCCGCCTCTGTTCGTCACTCTACATCTCCCTCGACCTTTCGATCTGCTCTCAAAACTCACCTCTTCTTGAAATCGTTCCCGAATCCTGTCTAAGTTTCTTCATCTTCCTCCCCTCACTGTTCTCTTTGTACTAGCTTGCCTACGCCCCCTACCACTCTCCTGTCTCTCCTCCCCCTCTCCCCAGTGTCATGGTTAAAGCGGTAACGCTGTACATCAGTTTGTCGAATGCCTGAAGTGAATGTCTGACTCCTATGTTATTAAGTTATTAAGTTACCTTTGATGTGATTGACTGTTATTGTATATTGAAATGGTTGTTTATGTATGCGCCTTGAGCATGTCTTAACTCATGGTAAGGCGCTATATAAATCCACACAGTATTATTATTATTATTATAATTATGTAGTTAACAGGACTCGAATCTCTAGGTACTTCTTTCACCACTTCATTCACCAGTGTGGACAACCCAGTCTCAAACCTTTTTATATGGGTCGAATTTTCCGAAGAACTTTTTCTCCATAAACACTTGAAGTGTTACTCAAATGTGCCTAATTCCAAATGCTGAGAAGTGCATCCCTGGTCCGTGAAAGCAAGCGGACAGTATACGAAGACGTAGGGGTGCTGTGCAGAGACTGAGGGTGGACTTACCGAGTGACCCAAGTCAAGGCTTCTTGGCACACCCAGCTTTCCCCATCCTTCACTACACGGACTAGGAGGCAGGGGAAAGGTTGGATTGCAGGAAAAACTATCGGCACTTAGCTATCAACCACAGTCCATTGATGGACACCAAGTCAAATGTCTGGACGCTATTCTTGCTGATCGTGCAGCACTGTCTACGTTATGGGCACGTCTGGGGTGCGTGTGTACGAGCAGACCTCCAACACCTCTGCGACTCGAGGCTTCAGTCGAGAAGGGAGAGAGAGGGGTGGTGTCCAGTAGCAGTACTTGTGTACTGTGCTGCGCTCATGCTGTTGCTGGACTGGGCAAATAAAACCAGAAGCCAGATTGTCGTCACTGGAGTGATTTACCAAGAATCTGAACCTTTAAAGACACGTGTGATTACTTTTGGTCATCATGACCTTTTGGATTGTGTTAGGCGAGAAGTCCGTCTTCTGGAGAAGCAGGGGATGAGGGAACGTGGATGGGTGGATGCCTGTGACCTCTCAGGCATTTCCGTTTTAACAGTTTTGCTCGGGAACGCGATGACTTCCGTAACGATGCTGTGTTGTGGTGTAGTGAATACTAGTCGTTGCTATTTTTGTTCTTCAACGCTGCATTTAGGCCAAAACACAGATTATTGCGACTTGCTTACAGAAAGCTGTGAGAGGAGACGATACATGGAACGTGCTACACTACGCAAGACGAATTTCGGTCAAGTGAGCATGACTCTTACTTTTCTACTCACGTAACAACAGCAGAGACTGTCGTAAAAGCAAAGTGCATCAGAGATTGATTGCAGAACGTCGTTGCTTGCTGGCAACTTTTTCATAGGGAAGCTGCAAGAAGCCTGCACTCTGAGATGAATGCTGATGCGATTTTATTTTAAACGCCAAGGGTTGATTCAGTTCCTTCAAGATGGTGTATTTGCAGTAATGGTGTGTCTGTCGAGCTGTGCCTTGAGTCTTCACAGGTCTGGCGGGCTCGACTTGGTCAGAGTCCATGCCGACGTCTGTGTCTGGCTCAGCCTCGGTGACACAGCTCTTTAGAATTTGTGTGACAGAATGGGGAGGTGCTGGACTATCATCACATGCAGTTTGAGATGATGCCCTTTCACTGTCATTCCTTTCAGCAATTTCAGTAGAACATGTGCGTGTATTTGTTTCTTCTTCTTCTTCTTCTTCTTCAGATCTTTCGTATGGTTTGTAACAAGTCTTTCTAATACACCTCCATGTGGGGCCAAATGTGTTATTGTTTTCTTTAGTCCAAAAGAGGGTAATCTCACATAAAGTTAATTATCTTTCTTTGTCGTCACGAAGTCTCGACGTATTTTCATCTCAAGACTTGTGAGCTGCAATGTTCTTAACAAAACTTTCATTTGGATGGTTTCTTGTCTGTTTAGAAGAGTCGTTAATACAGTTCCTCTTCTCTCCGTATTTGCAGATTGTAATTGTTGGAGTCACAAAGGATTCTGTGTTGTACAGGGCCACACACGTAGCAAAAAGACTGCAGTGGTGTTGGGCTGCCTTCATACTGTAAAGAGTTGAATCGATTTTTTTCCTGCTGGAACCTGCCATGCTTGGAGAAAGGAGAACTGTCACAGAGACCCAAATCTCGGACCTCACTGTGACCTGACTGCAAGGAACAGCGGCTGCAGGCAGTGCAAGATGGGATGCAGTCTTCCCAAGTACAGGCGGCCAAGGCCCAGAACATCAGTTCGTAAGTGAATCTTTGTGACCATTCAACCTCTGTTGTGTTGAGGCTTACTGTGTGTGTTGAATCTATTATTCGTCGTCTTTCTCTGTTTTCGTCACTTTTTTGTTGCACGATTTTTCACACACATGCAGGAACAAACAAACACCACACATATTTAAACATGCAAACTCTCTCTCTCTCTCTCTCTCTCTCTCTCTATCTCTCTCTCTCTGTCTCTCTCTGTCTCTCTCTGTCTCTCTCTCTATCGCCGTCTCTGTCTCTTTGTCTCTGTCTGTCTGTCTGTCTGTCTGTCTGTCTGTCTGTCTGTCTGTCTGTCTGTCTGTCTGTCTGTCTGTCTGTCTGTCTGTCTGACTGTCTGTCTGTCTGACTGACTGTCTGTCTGTCTGTCTGTCTCTCTCTCTCTCTCTCTCTTTCTCTTTTAGCTTAGAGATAAGTAGATGAGTCGGCATATAATACGCAATGCACATAAAAGTTGCATACATTTGATTGATGGAATAGATCCCGCAAAAACAAGAGACGTAGGGATGTTTATCCACTACGCACTGATTTTGAGGGAGAAGGAGATCTCCATTAGAACTTCTCTGGGTTAAAAATATAATCGTAAGCTATCATTCATTGTCAGAGAAATCATGCATAACATGGTTTGACATGTTTTCCTTGTTTGTCATATGTAACGGGCGGCCGGCCTTAATAAAGAGGTTCAAGTTCTCGTTCTCTCTCTCTCTCTCTCTCTCTCTCTCTCTCTCTCTCTCTCTCTCTCTCTCTCTCTGTCTGTCTGCCTGCCTGCCTGCCTGCCTGCCTGCCTGCCTGCCTGCCTGTCTGTCTGTCTGTCTGTCTGTCTGTCTGTCTCTCTCTCTCTCTCTCTGTGTGTCTCTGTCTCTGTCTCTGTCTCTGTCTCTCTCTCTCTCTCTCTTGGCGGCTCGCGCTCGCGTGGTTAAGACGTGTTTGCTGTGGCTCCGCTCTGCCCACGTTAGTTTAGGACACCCTCTACCACTATGCCAGTCGCTGGACTACCAGTTACCTTGGAGACTATGCTGACATCCTTGCTGTCGACGCATGAACCTTCTTCGTGGAAAGTTACAGGCGAGCCTGGGAGTGTCGTGGTTGTGCTACGGTTTCGAGAGGACGATGGCCGACCATTTCTCGATTCCGATATCAAGAGAGGAGCGTGGAAAAGGAAGACACCGTCACAGCGGCGACGAGACCAACAACGGGCTCGGCAACACAGAGTGATAGGTGAGCATAGAGCGGCCGACACTCTTTTGCGCGAAAATTTAAACAAAAATGTTGTTGCGACATCTACAACCTCTGATGCCGATGCTGCACGAAATTCTTGCACCGCCTCACTTGTGACCTTTGACCCGTCAGGCGCATGTGTTCACTCTGAAACGGTATCTGCCGCAATGCCAGTCGAGCCTCCCGTACGATCATCAGCTTCTTCCAGCCCCAGTTTGTCACCACCTTCGGGAAAAGAGGTTTCAAGTGAAGAATTTAACGCTGCCCTTCAACTCACGATGAATAGACTGGGGGAGGCCCTCACTCACCGGATGGAGATGGTGGAGAATTCACTGCGGGAGGAGGTGAAAGGAGTGCACACAGCTCTGAATACCAGCGACACCAACCAAGCTACATCTGCTGATCGCCTCTATGATTGTGAGAAAACCCACTTTGTGTCATCAGCCGGTGATGCAGCAGCTGCTCCTGTTCCACTTGCCCCAGACTTGCCTGCCTTCAACAGCAAGATGAGTGTAAACAAAGACAAGACCGAGAAGCGCCGGACGCCGCCGCCAAGACAACTGTCTAGACGGTCCGCACGTAAAAAATGACTTTGGTGATGATAGACACTCGTCCTACGTGCAAATCGTGCTTTCCAAAACTGGGTGCCGGTTTTGATGACTTTGATCGAGTTGTTCGCGTTTCAATTTCGTGGTCCGCGTTCCCAATGTAATAGGCCGGTGGCCTACACATTAAATTTGTTCAGTTCAGTCAGTCAGTCTCTCTCTCTCTCTCTCTCTCTCTCTCTCTCTCTCTCTCTCTCTCTCTGTCTCTGTGTGTGTGTGTGTGTGTGTGTCAAATGTTAAGCATTCTATTCAATTCGTGTCCGATACTCCTGACTTAGGCATTATCTTTGCTGACGATATACATGTAGTGGTCTTTTTCTTGTACAGCAACGGACATGCAGAACTAGCTGAAGCTGCTACAAAGGTTTCTGATCAATTGGAACACTAGTATAAGATCATGGCGCTCCTTTTGTGTGGATAAGTAGCTAAACACGAAGGGTGGTACCTAAACGGTGAAGAATTAGAAATCGTGAATGAGTATAAATATTTAGGTAATATCTTTTACCGCAAAGTTTCGTACACGGGCAATACAGCTAGATTTAGCTTGAAGAGCAAGGACAGCCTTGAAGTTCCTAGACAGATCACTTAAAAGACTTGTACATGTGCCTCCTTTTTTTCTCTTTTCAAAATGTTCAACGCTCAGATACAGACAATGCTTTTATATGGGGCCGAAGTTTGGGAAAGCAATGCTTATAAAAACATTGAGAGTGTTCACCTTTACTCCTTGAAAGAAAATCCTTTTGAATGCGTCTTCCCCCATGACAAACTTGATGTACAATGGCAAAATTGTTTCGTTTCCGTTGTATATCAATGCCATACTTAGATATGTCAAGTATTGCCCGGAGTACCGCAGTACATGGGCAATTAATGGGAAGAAGACGCTTTTAAATTATGATTTTGATGAAATCTGGGAGAGCCAATCTGCTTTGAACGAACGAATCTTTCTGAAAATTTCACAAGAACGACTGATAGAGCGATTCAATTCAGATTGGAAATCTGCATTGGCTCACAATGGAAAGGACTACTTCTGTGCAACTTCTAAGGCAGAACGTGTTGTCGAGAGGTACTTGTATTTATAGAAATGAATTGAGAGATTTTCTGCATGGGAATATCAGATCTGTCTATCCACAAATACAGATATACACGTGATTCTTGCATTTCATTATGCCCCCTCTAACGGGAGGAGAAGGAAGATGAGACCCGTTTTCTTTGCGTTTGTCCAGCATTGTCAGATTCGAAAGAGTATCATCTATGCAACATATGGATACTTTAAATGGAAACAATTTGGAGAGAGTGATTTATTCAGGAGTGGATTATATCAGTACAACCATGAGTTTCATCTTGCGCCATGCTTTCAAACGTGGATCTTAAGCAGTAAATTCACCTGAACAAAATGAAATGTATTTGAATGAAGATGAATAGATCTATACATACTGCAGGCACATCTTATTCATATCTAAATATCCCACCTGGAAATGTTTCCTTATTTGTTTATGTGCAAATGTGACTTTTATTCAAATAAGCCGAAGGGCTCAATAAGCCAGTTTGTTTTTCCCTCTTTATCTGTCTATCTATTCGTCCGTCCGTCCATCTACCCACCCACCCATCCATAAATATATCCGTCCGTCCGTCTACCTACATATCTATCATCTGTCTGTCTGACTGTCTATCTATCTCTATTTCTATCTACCTACGTCTATCTGTCTGTGTGTCTGTCTGTAACTCTATCTTTAACTTTATCTCTAACTCCATCTGTCTGTCTGTCTGTCGTTCTGTCTGTCTGTCTGCCCGCCCGTTTGTTGGTCCATTTCTCACTCATTCACTCACACACACACACACACACACACACACACACACACACACACACACACACACACACACACGTCCATGCATGCAGGCACGCACACACGCGCACACACACATGCACACGCGTGCGCACTCACGCATACACATGCACGCATACACACATACATGCACACGCACAGACACATACGTGCGCGCACACACACTCTCGCGCGTACGTGCATGCGCGTACACACACATTGGCTCTCTTACACACTCATACACACACACAGATATGTACAAACAGATACACACAGAGAGATACAAACACAGACACACACACGCACACACCACACCACACCACACACACACAAACGCACAAAACACACCTCGTCGTGTGGTCAAGGGATTTCGTCATGACAGGTTGACAGTTGTAATCATTCTTAATGAATGAATCGAGTACATCTTAGGAATCAGGTTAATCTAGAATACGGAATTATTATTTTTTTGAATGTTAATACACGAAACCGTGAAAATCATTCGCTTTTTGGCATGCTAGAATGACTTGGTCAGCTGAGACACATTCCGTCCGATGGAATTTAAAGTCATACCCGCAGACGGTGAAATTATTTCGTGTGTTCATTGCTGTCATTGTCGCGCCCTGCACCTGCTAGGTGGGACCTTGACCTCTCATGCAGAGGGAGTCAGGAACTCAAGGATTCTGATTTTGCCCAAAAGAATATGTTATTGCTCTTAGGCCACGATTTGAAATTATGTAGATGGATGAGATAGTGGATGATGGTATGATCCCTATAATTGATGTAACCAAGCGCTGAGAGATGAAGCAGTTATACACAAACTGGTGAAATTACCTACGCAGGCTTTGGCAACTCCACACGTAGAGCCAAGCACACAGGTGAATATGCACCACCCAAACAAAGAAAAACTCAATGCTTGCCCATAGGCCCTCACAGTGCGGCCTTAGCCACAACACAACTATAGTCACGCACGCACAACAAAACTTAACGGTTGTCCATCAACGGTCACATGGCGGCCTTAGCCACAACTCGACTATAGTCACGCAGCACAACAAAACTTAACAGTTGTCCATCAACTGTCACAAGACGGCCTTCTGCGAAAGGCCGCAGAACTGAGGAAGGGAAACAAGGTGACGATGATGAGACGCCCGCGACGATGAAAGTCGATCTTCCCCTGACCAGGTGAGCTCAGGGCGATGAGCAGCAAGCACCGTCAGGGATGCGGGGACGATGAGTAGCAGTCGATGAAGACGAAGACAGCGATGAGGAGTAGCGGGAACCTCGGACGCCGGTCCCGTGAAACATACAACCCAGGCCTAAAATGCCAGAATTAGCAAACATGGCATAACACATGGTACACAAATCCCAACTCAAACTGTTACACCCGACTAGACTGGAAATAGGCATTCTACTGTAAAGAATATGACGGCACTCATTCAAAGCACAGTTTAGCCCTTAACACAAAACTAGGGCCATTTTGAGCATTTAACTTTTATCAAAAGTCAGGCAAATATGTTAACACACGGAAAACTAAGGTGTGTGTGACCCAAATTCTACATTGTTATCACTAGCGGGTCACAGGCACCTTAATCATTTGCTAGCGACAATAATAAACACTCTGGACAAAAGCCAACCCACCTCGAACCATGAAATGGTGCAAATAAAGCGAGAATGGGAACGAGAGAAAATGAATGAACAACACAAAAACGGTTCTAAAATTATGTTGCTTATTCTAACTTCCTATCCACCCCCAGAACAGAGGACCAGCAACCTAGTGAAAACCTACACAAAGACATTTATACCCACCAAATACTCACATGGAAGAACCCGGCCCTTCCCCTGGTGATGGCTTCTCTGTTCGGCAAACGCCGACAACGACCATACAGTCGTTACTAGTCGGGGCTGACAGTAGCCACGCCACGTACTGGGTCGACAGCAGTCGCACCACTCTTCTGGCGAACAACACAAAAGCGATGTTACTTCAATGAGATCTAGTTAGCATCTCTCTCTCAAAACCCGTCTTCCCAAAACCAAACACGATCAGAGCGTTCACCCTTTTGGGCCTCGGTTTCCGTGCGAAAGCGCACAGCGTTCACATAATTTTATCACCACGTCGAACTCCACGTGGGACAGCAAAAACGCGGTCGAGGAGCGCGCTAACGCGCTACAGCCATACTACACGCCTAGCGTGCACACACAAGTACATGAACACGAAAATTAACACACAACACCGCAACCTGCTCTCGACAGTCATTACCACAGCTACTTCACTACCGCTCTCAGTTTCAAAGGATGGCCAATCCCGTAATCCATAGCGGTAAACGACAGCAGCGGAGTTCATCCATTCGATATGCATAATTCTCATCTTTCCGAGAGCGGAAAACGTCTCATTGTCCGGCTTTCCGGTCAGAAGGCAATTAAACACCTGCAGCCCTGTGTGATGGCTGGTCTTGCAAGAGGTACCATCAGGACCACACTGTGTGGCGGCCATTACGGGGAGAGGATTGCCAATCGATGTGACGCTGTTAATGTTCTGTGGTTACCGGTGGCGGCTAATGGGTTCCGTTCTGTTAACTGCGGGAAACGAGAATAGACCCAGTTGTGGACCGAGAAGTATTGCTGTTGGACTCTGCTACAAGACATATGGGAGCGGTGGAAATCCCCTCTAATCCAGTCAGTCCTCGGGAGGCTCGGGATCATGGACGGAGAACAGAGGTCTTTAATGTACATTCGTTACCATGACATCGAGGTTGCCTCGGTCACAAAAACAAGTAGAGCAAATGTCTTGCCCCAAGAATAAATTCGGCAAAGGCATATCACGAAACTGTCTTCATTCGACAGAAGACGGCTGCCTAACTCATGTTGCATCCATGAATTAACTTCCCCCGTTCCTCTCTCTGACAATTCACTTGCAACCCCTCACCCCCGCTCATTATTCACTCCCATTCACCTACAAACTAGTCTCCTTGATGCTACAAAAATATTATTGTTACCAGCGATAATGGAATGCAAACAGGTGACAC